>JBBPCW010256653.1:0-13230 GCA_037974425.1 Phenacogrammus interruptus
AGCAAATCCATGCACTGCTGTCTTGTCAGTGCTCAGTCAGACCTTAACTAGAAGGTAATTGCGGAGGGGGCTGTCCTCTGTGGATGAAAATAGTTGCAGGGTGACATGCTTATTCGATGTGAAACGCCTGCTCTGCGTACATCAACCCTGATTTGACTAAACGTGCAGCCCCTCCACCCCCATCTGCACACTTTCATGCTGAAAAAGACTTACCTGATCCTTTTCCTCAGTTCGACATCATTCTGTTCCCTCTGTCTTTCTCTCCTTTCTGTGCCACGTTCCGGTGCCGTGCTCTCCTTTTTATCTGGAGCAGCAGAGGATAATTTCAGTCAGTTGCCTTTTTTTTTTATTTCTCTCTTTTTCTGATGCTTTGCATGGCAATTTGGTGCTTCATCTCCCTCATCCTGTTTCTCCACCTCTCTCCCTCTCTCTCTCTCTCTCTCTCTCGCTTGCCACACTCTCTCTTTCCAGCTCTCCCCAAATTACCCCCTCCATCAACCTCGCTGCTTTCCCCCCTCCCCTTTCCTCCTCCCCTCCCCCCCTCCCCGTGTCCTAACCAGTAATGGTTTAATAGGTGGAGCTCCTCTCTCATTCATCCATAGCCGGGCTTCCCTCCTGGCACAGCAGTGCTGTGGGTGAGTGAGCCCCCGATGGCTCCGGACCCCGTCGCCGCAGCCTCCGCCCGCTCACTCCACCAGCATCCCTGCTCAAGCGTGTAGTTGGGGGGTGGGGTGCAGGAGGAGGGAGGTGAGAGAGAAAAGGGGGAGTGGAGAAATGCAGCATAGAAACAGTCCCTACTGCTGCTGGGGGGTGGGGTGGGGGGGGCGGGGTGAGGTTGCTGACTCCAATCTTTTTATAATCAGGATCTGCACTCGCAAGGAAATCATCACACAGGCTTCCTCAGTTCTTACTCCTCTTTTGCTGCCCCCCAACCACCCACACATCAGATTTTCCTTTTTCTGTTACCCTCCCCGTGTATATCTCTCATACTCTGAGTTTTAGGTCTCTCTCTCTCTCTGTCTGTCTCACAGCACTCTTGCCCTCTCTCTCTCTCTGTCTGTCTCACAGCACTCTTGCCCTCTCTCTCTCTCTCACTCTCAATTTGTGTATCTGTTTCACTTTCTCACTCTGTCCCTCCCTCCCTCTCTCACTCTGTCCCTCCCTCTCTCTCTCACTCTGTCCCTCCCTCTCTCTGTGTCTCTCTGTCTCTTTCTTAATCTGTCTCTCTCTCTGTCTCTCTCTCTCTCTGTCTCTCACTCTGTCTCTCTCTCTGTCTGTCTCTGTCTCACTATCACTCTTTCACTCTGTCTCATATGTTTTCATGTGAATGCCCCCTCATGTTCTCCTTGACTGCACTGCAGTCTATTCACTTTAAATGCGTCCGTTTTATAAACACCACTACAGCGTCTCCCTCTCTGAGACTCTGAAGCAGGGTGACATTGTACCTGTTCTCCAGCTGCACAGACGTTCAGTCTGAAAAAAGATTCTGTCTGATCGCCCATGAGGTTGTTGAGAAGTGTGGTGGCGATGTTTTGATATTGCTTTTCCTTCCTTTTTCCTGTTTAAGATCAACAAACTGATGCAAGATGACTAACGACTAATGCTCCCAGTAACAGAATAGTGCAAGACATTTGACAGTGGAGACGCTCAGAAGAAAGTTTCTTTTTCTTTCTATTTAGATTTTGATTTGAAATCATATTTCTTGATACTAATGGAAAATATAGGGCTGTATAAGTGGGCCCCATAAGTTTCATATCTGGCACCATCAATACCGACCATAAAGCGTGAAACAGACCACTTTGCAACCCGTGCAGCCTTTCAGCAGAGCGCCATCGATCTACTCTCCCTCCAGCAAAATGCACACGCGCACATACACTCACCATCACTTCTCTAAATCTGTCTGTCTGTCTGTCTCTGTCTGTCTGTCTGTCTGTCTGTCTGTCTGTCTCTCTGTCTGTCTGTCTGTCTGTCTGTCTGTCTCTCTCTCTCTGTCTGTCTGTCTCTGTCTGTCTGTCTCTGCCTGTCTCTCTCTGTCTCTCTCTATATATTATTTTCCAACTTTCCTTCTCTTCATTCCTTCCCGTCCTTTATTGATGACGGTTGATTTAATTTCTAAAGATCTTTAATAAAATCACATTTTATGATACTTTGTTTTGCAGCATTGTGTGGGCGTCCATTCACTAAAACCTTCATAACACAGTGCTGCAGGGTTAAACAGCTCATTAACCTATTTATTCCGACCCAATATAGCACTTTCACTTTTATACTTAGTGCTAGGTACACTACTTTGTCAAATATTTTCTTTGTAGTTTTTATTTATTTTTTAACCGCTGATCTTATTTTTGCAAAACGTCTTGCACATCCTTCGATTTTTCTTTCTGAAGTCTTGAAGTCTGCTGTGATTAATAGCCCCCTCAGTCTTTACCAGTGTGTTTCTGCAGGTGATCACTGAATCTGGTGTCTTCAAGGCGCCCAGGATTGTTTAGGCAAGCTAATGGATTGTGTGTTTGAAACAGATTTGTTCTGATAGTATTTATTTCAACAGGGTGTAGTCACACATGGGGCATTTCATTTTGACTTATCCGTCGATAAAGTCAGTCGAGTCGACTAGTCGTTTTGTGACATCACACACACACACGCAGTGGAGGAACACAGGCCTCCAACAATGAGATACTTTTATTAAAGTTCTCTGTAACATTAACCTTCAACTTGTACTGAAGCCAAAGCTCTCACATCTTTAAAGACGAAATGAACAATCAGATCTGTTTTTTTCAGTCAGAGGCTTTTCAGTAAAGCTGCTCCGCTCCTCTGGACTGGAGACTCCTTGTAGTGCTAGCATGGCTAGCCATGTTAGCTAGCCGAGCCGTTTCAGATGCAGAGCGCCGGTTCTGTCACTGTACTTTAACATCGACTTGCAGGTTCTGCAGGTCTCCGTGCTGTTTGTGTTTCTAGTGTGAAGGATCTCCACACATGTGATGTGTGTCTGTCTTCTCTGCTGCATGTCTCTCGTCTTGTGGTCTCGTGATTCCCCTTGTGCCAACAGTACCACCATTTTTATGAAGAGGCTATAATAATTGGTTAAACCAAGGAATGTGTGCCAGCATAAGCCAATCAGAGGCCAAGATTGCATTGTGTACACAAGCACAGAAGGAAAAAAAAATGTTGTCGACCTTTTTATATCTTCCTATAGTTTTGACACTGTATTGAGAATGATGAGAAGGACAGTGAGATGTCGCACCACCATCTAATGTGTGAACAACACTTGAATCTCACAGATGTACTCGTGCAGTGTTTCCCGAAAGCATGTTGCTAATTTCCTTCAACAAACAGCGGCTGATTGTCACAACACGGTGTTTCATTATATATGGTATGATTATATAAAGTCCAGTCAGAATGCAGTATTTCAGTACAGCTGTCTAAAACACTGCGGATGTCACTGTGCTTTTCCTGTGATTACCGTTCTATATATAGTCAGCACCAGTACAAGTGAAACCGCTGAAGAAAAAGTCTTGTGGTTTGTTTCCTTTTCAAATGTGGCATTTCCTATTTTTGCTCGGCACCATATGGGCACGAGCCAAGCGTGAAGTTCTTTACAGAACTTTCTGTTTTTAGATGAAAGGAAGTTCTACACACACAGTTTATAGTTTTGACACTGTATTGAGAATGATGAGAAGGACAGTGAGATGTCGCACCACCATCTAATGTGTACTTTTTAAATTTACAGGTGCATTGCACTTAAAAACAGGGGGGAAAATGTGTTTAAGACATGAAACTAAATGCAGAACATGCAGTTTGTATATTCAGCTTATGCCAGCAATCAGCTTATGCAGACTTTGGAATGAAGTGTTTTGGCTTCTTGCTTCAGTGTCATTTGTCAGTGAAGCTGGTACTTTAAACAATGGAAGAACAATGCTGTTCTGGCTGTCTTAAAGAATGGTAACACTAAACACAAAAGCCAACCTGGACAAAATTGTTGCCAGAGTGTTTCTCGGGTAGTTATTGTTTATTTTTCTCATATTTAGAACTCTCTCTGCAACAGGTCGCCGGACCGTGCGAGTCGTTTCAGACAAAACTCGATCTGTCCGCTAAGGCTGGGCAATTAATCGAAAACTAATCGAAATCGACATTCAGAACCTATAATCGGTCAAATTTTTCCAGCTTGATTATTTCGATTACTTTCCCTTTAAAAACACTACCGCGTGTGGAGTCATGTGACCCCACTCTGTTATGTTACGTTATTCCGCCAACATGCCGAGCATGGAGAGCTTAAACACTGAGACAACTGAGCAACTTGTCAGTGAACTATGAGGACAAAAAAATTAATTAATAAATAAAATAATCGTTCATTAATCGTAATAGAGTTAAAATGTTCAATTAATTGAGATTTTGATTTTAGGCCAAATCGCCCAGCCCTACTGTCCACTCTGCTCTCGGCAGAGATGGCGGTCGCAAACGAGTCGGTTCTTGGACTAAATTTGTCTCAAGAGCCGGATCTTCTTGACAATCTGATCCAAATGATCTGACTCATTAAAAACAGCTGATATTACCATCACTAGCTCTCGATCGAGCCTCGCTATAATCACGTGACTGTGTAGTAGGAACAGGAGACTCGGGTTAAGCGTATCTGTTCATAATTATAAGAGAAGACACTTTTCTTGTACAACATTATTTTAATTTATCTTGGTTATTAGAGATGATCGCCGTTGAAAAAAATAGTTGCAGTATAAATAATCTAAAGGCATTGGTGACCATTTTAGACTCTATCTGGAGCTCTGTGCTCATGAACTTTGCTTTGCTTTCCTTCTGTCTCCTGTTGCACCACCCGTACCACCTCGGCCCGCTGCGTCATGCAAAGTCACGATCTCAGGCCTCATCCTTCAACAAGTGAGAGTCTTCACTTCCATGCCGTGAAGCCGTGAATAACTTGTAACTTTTAACAAATTATGTTTACTTCAGTAATTAAATTTGGTTCTTATTAAAGGCAAATCTCTGGACAATAACGAACCACAGTTTAATATAAATGTCTCCAATGATTTTATTTGAAATTGATGCATGAAAAATCCTTCAGTTTCTGATAATCAATAAAATATTTTTTATTCTGTCTTTCTGTGCGGCTCCATACCAGATGACTCACGGCCCTATAGCGGTCCAGAGCCCGGTGGTTGGGGATCTCTGTTCTATATTATGATTTTACAGCTGTGTTCGGATCAGTAAGTGACTCAGACTAGGGTGTGTTTCAACTTCTACCAAAATTTGGGTTACATCAGTGTAAAAGAAAGTTTGGACACGCCTTCTCATTCAATTACTTCCTTTTTGTTAATATTGAAAACATCACCTGTTGCTCTGAGGACAGCTTTGCACACTCTTGGCATTTTTTTCACTCAGATTCATGAGGAATCGACCTGGAATGGTGTTTAATTAACAGGAGATTCTTCTTCAAGAGTTCATTAGTGGAGTTTCTCTCCTTCTTAATGTGTTTAGGATCATCAGTTGTGATGGTGGGGTTGGTCCACAGTTAGTGATCCTGTTCCACTACGGTTCTACTGCACTTTATGGCAAGAACCTCTTAACTAAGTAAAAAACAACAGTCCATCATTCCCTTATTACAGAACAGACTGTTTTTTTTTAACTCTGTTTCTGTTTACTGCATAATTCCATGTGTTCCTTCATCATTTAGTTTGTTTTCAATATTAATCTACAATGTAGCAAATAATAAAAACAGAGAAAAAACACAACCGAAACACAACCGACGGCCCCCTGTGGTTTAAATTATACGTTAATGAGACCTACACTGTTTACGATTGTTCATAGAATTAAGGAAAAGAGTGGCAGTGCTGCAGTCGGCCTGTGTCTTGACTGGGTTCTGGATCACAGGTGGTTTGCTGCTCGGAGGAGCAATAAGATGCTGTGGCTTGTGACACTGCAGTAACTCACTCAGAATCGGTTTCAGCAATGCCCCCCCGTCCCTTCAGGCTCCATACAAATACTCACTCCCAAAGTCTCTCTGACACACACTAGTCTCTGATTTTATGTGCCCTGTCAGCTGGAGGATTGCAGACTTTCCTGGTTCATGGACAGACTGAGAATAAATTGCAGCCCAGACACTCTCACACACTCCTATATCAATCTAGAGTTAAACATAGCATTTAATACTGCAATGCAGCTGCCTGGCAGAACTCTCTCCACCGAGCAAAGCAAGGAAATCTTCAAAACGGTCATTAAAGATTATTTTCACATATTTGTTAGCCCGGCCATTCGTGTTTGCACATCTACATACGCTCTTATTTTTCCAATAATGGTCCCAATGAAAAGGCCTTTGCAGAAACTAAAGCAAGAGAGCAAGCCTTTGCCTTAATGAGGCAGAGAACTTTATTACTCTTAAGTAGAGCAGAGTGATTTTTTTAAAGAGAACATTGACGGAGCTCTTGGAGTTCAATCAATGTGTGTAACCACAATGCAAGCCAGCGGTAGGTTCCACCAGTTCTGTCGCAGGTTTTTGTTTTGAGAGTGTTTGAAGAATTGTTTTTTTGTTTTTTTCCTATTCTGGTTAGCGGTTTAATGATGAGGAAGTGTTTTTTCCAAGTCAGCGTTCACGGTAGTGGAGGAGCAGGAGGACAGTTTACAGCATTCGTTTGAGGGGGATTGAGCTTCACTTCCTCGAAGGATGGCGAAGGTGGCGGGGTGGCTTTGGTCTCTGAGGATGAAGATGGGACGGTTTCATCAGATTCAGGATTTTGGATATTCGCCGGAGTAACAATTGCAGTTCCCGTCTCAGGGACTGAAGAAGAGGCTTCAGGAGCTGGACCGTGATCGTCTGTTGTTGGCGTCTGAATCTGGTCGTTCTCCACTGCTGGTTTCCCATTCTGTGCTTGCTCATTTCTGCCAAACGTGCTGTTTTCAGCTATGTCGTTCATCTGGACCTCCTCCTCAATCAGCAGTGAGAGCCTTTGAGAGGCTCTCGGCGGAAAGAATGAGTGTAAGGAGATCCTCTTGGTGTCCCATCGTTGGAACGGTCCATCCCCACCTGGTTGGTTAGGCTGGGCGTCGCCTTCGAGGAACGGTGAAGGACCAGCCCAGTCAGTATTCTCGTGCTGTTTCTTCTGCATTCTACGTTTTCTCACCAGGATTAGCATAATCGCTATGAGCATTAGAACCATCACCGTGCCAATGATGGCTGCCACTATGGGACCCACAGGACTGTTTTTCCCTTTGTCTTTTCTTTTCTTATTTTGGGGGGTCTCTGACTTTGGTGGGTTGTGTCGTGTCGTCGTGGAGAGAGTCGTCGTAGGTCTTGTGGTAGAGGCCTGTCTGGTTGTGGTCGTGCCTCTTCTTATGATTTTGTGTGTTGTTTTTATGTCCTTGGTGGGTGTGGTAATGGGGACGGTCTCCATGGTAAGAGTGGAAATGTTGCCAGGTGAAGAGCTTCTGGAAGTCGTGAAACTGTTTACTGTGGCGGTGACTTCCATTGAGGAGTTACTGATAGCAGGAACAGTGTTTGTTTGGTCTTTCCCTGTAGTCACCAAAGCCGTAGTTGAATTGGTTGTGTGTTGTTTCTGCGTGCCTGGGGCTGAAGGCGTGTCGGACTTGTTCTCTTGGACATGTGTAGACCACTTAGTCTGCATGTCTGTCTGAGAAATGGTCTCTTTTTCAGGCTCAATAACTGCTGGAGTCGTTGGGAAAGCGCTTGTGGAACTGCTTTGTGGGGTGAGGATTTTCTCAGTGGATTTTAAGATTTCCTCACGTTTATCTGTCACACCATTCTTGGTAGAATTTGATTCCAATGTTGTTCGATGCTCTTGTCCTGTGGTAATGTGCACAGAATTGTTTGGTGTACTCATGGCAGTGGTTTGGTTTTTCAAGCTCCTTTTCGTCTGCTTCTTGACTGTGGCCAAGGAGGACGAATGAAAAATGGACGTTCTTTCTTCTGTGGTGGTTTGCATGTCAGAAGTTTTATTTGTTTCATGACTCCTACCAGTACTGTGTTGGTCCTGAGCGAATTGGGATGGAATGGCTGGTGTGCTTGTAGTTCGGTTGCTCTGAGGGTCTTCCGAGTTCCTTTTTGTTTGCTTTTTCCCTGTGGTTAAGAAGGACGAACGATGAAAGGACTCTCTTTCTTCTGTAGTAATTTTCACATCAGCAACTTCCTGCTGTCCATGACTCGTGCCAGTACTATGTTGGTTCTGGGTGAAGTGTGAGTTTGTAGAGAAGACACCACCTGAAGATGTTAAGTTTTTGGAATCCTCCTTATGAGTGTTTATGGACCCAATGCTGGTTCCTTCACCTTTTGTGGAAGGCCTTTGACCTTCAGAAGTACCTTCATGCTGGTTGGAGACACTTGGGTGGAGGGTGGTATCACCATTGACTTTCCATGTAAGAAGAACTAAGAAACATATACTGAGAATGGACCTCATAATGTTCTCTTCATAGATAATGTCTCCTGGAAAAGTTGAGAGAAATATGAATGTTAGGTTTTTTAAGTATTTTAATAGCTGTCGGCGTCTCGCACTACAGTTTTGTTTCTCTCACTCTTAAGGAGAAACTAATTGCAACAACTATAGACAGATTGTGAAATGTTCCCCTTTTGAGCTTTCCTAATATAACAGACAAACTGTCACTTTTTGTGATGTTTATTTTTGCATAGCAACAATGGAAACCTTTTCTAGAATGTATAGCTGTTTTCAACACAGAACCTTTGATGAGCCACTTAGTTTTTTTTATTCTTTTAGCAATTTTAGTAAATAACTGACATAGTAGGAGACCAATGATCAGCAAACTATTAATAAAGGCAGAAATAAAATTGATGTATAGCTGTGCATCAACCTAACGCAGCAAAATTAAGACTGGTGTACATTTGGAGAAATAGAATTTATCTTATCTTTGGTTCCTATGTGTTGCATTGCATTCTAATTCAGAAAAAAGTAAAAATAATAATAATAATGTCACTTACCAATATTATTGTAGTTTTCTAGTGAAATCTGAATATTTAGTTGAGCAGTTGGCCTGATCTGAACATGAGTTTTGATGAGGCTGTAGTAGGCAGTGGCTGAGCCCCTTTTGAAGGCTGTGAAAGGGTGAGAGGCATTGATCCTGTCAAATACGGAACTTGCACTGACAGGAAATGAGAGCTGTGAAACCGCTGCTTTTTTCTGTTCTAACTCATTTTAACTTAACCATCACCGTCCTTTCAGCTTCAGATGAGTGATGATGGAATGGAGAAATTGAGCAATTTCACATGTTGAAATATATGCATAAAAAGCTGTCAACTTTTCAGATAGATATAGTTTGAGGTCTGCAGTGTGATAAGATGAAATATGTGGTAACTGTATTTTAGGGAGTCACTGCTACTGTTCAAAACATTGTAGATTTAATCATAGCGATTTGCTGCATTTCTTTTTTTCGTTAAGTTCAGTCATTGTTGGAATTGTTTGCTTTTATAGAAGATACTTCAGTCTGTAATTTAATTCCCTGCTGATCATCTTGGAAATAAGTACACTATATTTCCTACCACATTATAAATGTACACTTTATGGACAAAAGGATTACACCTGACTATTACACCAACATAGTCTTTAATGAAATTGCATTCAAACCCATAGACTTTAATCTGGAGGTCCATGTGGCTATATGTCTTTGGGTCTTTTGGGAGTTATTCCACTAAATTTTAGTGTATCTTTGGATAACCTGTACATATTCAGTTGTGAAGTCAACATTACATTTACATTTACGGCATTTATCAGACGCTTTCATCCAAAGGGACTTCCATTCCCAAACTGCAGGGGACAGTCTCTCCCTGGAGCAACTTGGGGTTAAGGGTCTTGCTCAGGAACCCAGTGGTGGTGCTGAAGGTAGGATTCAAACCCATGACCTTTTGGTCCGGAGGCAAGTATCCTACCCACTGAGCTACCTCCACCCTATAACATGAAGTTCTGGCCAGTGTTTGATGTTCCAGTTCATCCCTGAGATCTTCGCTTTGGTTGAGGTTAAGACTCTGTGCAGCCCAGCTCCACACCAAACTAATCAAACCACTGGAAACTCAAGTGGTACAACAGAGAACAGGTGGTTTTAATGCTCTACAGGTTTCTGTGTTTGAGAGTTCGTGTGGTTCACCGATTCATGGCTGAGTTTTTCTTACTCTTTGGTGATAAAAGCCACTTTGGTTGACTAGAACAGATCTAGGTCTTTATTTTGAAGGTGGGGTTCCTATGGCAGTGGCAAGTTTAAAGGTCCTATGACATGCTGTTGGGTTTTTTTTTTTTTCGTGGTACCCTAGTACTGTATCTGAAATCTCTTTCCGAAATTCAGCCTTGGGGCAGACTTACAGCCACTTAGAGCCAAACCAATCCCACAGTGGGATTTCCCAAGGATGCGCCGTTTCTGCGTCTGTAGCTTTAAATGATGAGGAGGAGAGAGGCGGGGCAAGGTGGAGGGTGTGGGAGGGTCCAGCCTGCTCACTTATAGTCATTTCAGTGAGGGGAAAGTTAGATATCGCACGCGCCATAACACTAACAGCAGCACGGTTTTCCAAATAACAGGGAAGTACAACACTGAAGTTAATGTGGTGATTCACACATCACTCACACACACACCTGATGCTCTCTACCCATACATTAGCAACAGTAGTCTGCTAACTGGGCTGTTAGCTGTTAGCTGCAGAGCTAATGTTACAGCCACATTCTAAGGGTTAAAAGCTTGGTAACCATATACAGCAAAGCAACAAAATTATAGAGTTAAGTAGACTTACTTGTCTGAAGTTTGTAGACGAGCCGAGAGCTGGAACTGATCCAGACTTTTCAGTCATCCAGCTCTGTATTGTGTCGGCACAGTTCCAGAGAAAATAATATGAACCCACTGGTTCTTCAGAGGCTCACATGAAGGAACTAAAAAAAAAATAAATTTGTGCTCATTTGTACATCTAAGTAACTGCCACTTTACAAGTCATGATGTCTCTACAGGCAAAAGTGTGGAGCTAAGTACGGTCAGTGGAGCTAATTTGTTAGGGGAGTGGGGTGTAATTCAATTCAATTGCAATCTCATAAAAGGAAAATTTCATGTCATGGGACCTTTAAAATGATTGATGGTAGAGTGGATCATAATGAAGAGCTCAGTGTTTTCTGGAGAACTGTACTTTTATACACCTTTGAGCAATGGATGTGGTTCAAACATCGTAACAGTCATTATTAGTGTGTGTTTTAGATTCTATATGTAAAGTGTGTATAGAGAAGAATCACCCCCTTCAAGATATTCACACTGTTTTCTTTATAGCCTGAAATGAAGACACTAGTTTTTCCCCCAGCTGTATGTCACCCATCCAAGTAAACATATTATAGCAATAATTCAGAAAGAGCAATCCCTGATAAAGGATCGCTCTCCTGTGTCAGTACTTTGTGAAACTACATTTTGCTTTAAATGTTGCCTCAAGTCTGTTGGGAAACCACATCTAGACTGTGCAATTTCTGCCCACTGTTCTTTGCAGAACTCTTCAAATCGAATGGTGGCCGTTGGTGGACTGCAGTCTTAGTCCCTGTGCAGATTTTCAGTAGCGTTTAAGTCTGGGCTCTGACTGGGCCATGCAGGAACATTGACCTTTCCCCCCCGTGTGGTCAGCTTTGCTATGTTCTGTGGGCCGTTATCATGTTAGAAGGTTAATGTGTCTGCAGGCTCTTACTCATCTGCCCTCTCAAGGCGGCGTGGGAGGGAACGAGTGACTCATGCTCTGTGGGGATTCACACCTCAGTGGTTTTATGTTCTGCAAGACTTCCACCTGTAACAGATTGATGGGGGGTGATTTGTGAGGACAGTTTTGTAGAGAGCATTTGGAGGATGCAACTCTTTGCACATCATGATCATTAATGGACACAATGCTAGATCCCTCCTCTTGTGGAAGGCCGGTGTTCTTCAGAAGTGCTGGAGACACTTAAGCTGAGGGGTATAATCACCACTGAGTTTCCACAAAAGGAGAACTCTATAGTGTAGTTTTCTAGTGAAATCCAGATATTCTGTTGTGCAGTTGGTCTGATCTGAACATTGTTTGGTGAAGCTGTTTATATATTAGGCAGTCGCAGAGCCCCTTTGAAGACAGTGGGTGGGTGGGCGACGTTGATCCTGTTGAATATGGAACGTTTTTGCGGTACCTCGACTAATAGTGAGAACTGTGATTCCACTGCTTTTTCTGTACTAACCTTTAACTGAACGATCACTTAGAAATACTTCCATGTAAAATTGTCACTAAGGAAGTTTCTGTTCTGTATTTTACCTACACTGTGTTTGGTTTGTATGTTCATGTTTTCAGTAGACACAGAGCTGAACGTTTTCAGTTGTAACTGATGAAGTAACTGAGGAAAACGTGAAGTAATTGTAGTTTATCAGTAGATTACAAGTGTTCTCCAAAACCTTTCATGTGTAAAGTAATAGCGTCTAAAGATAAATGCAGCAGTTCGAGTTCAGTGATTGTTGGCTTTTATATAAGGTTCTTTATTCTATAATCCCAATTCAAGCTGTTTCTAATGGATTACAGAGCAGTATAAAAACCCTACAGTACCGTGAAAGTATTCGGACCCCTGGCCATATCAATGGCCATTAATATGGAATTGTTCCTTCTTTGTGGCGATTATTGGGCAACCTGTGCATATTCGGTCAGAAGAGTGTTTCTGAAGTTGAACATGAAGACCTGGCCTGTGTTGGATGTTCCACTCCATTCCAAATGTCTTCATTTTGGTTGTTAAGACTCAGCCCAGGGAAGTTCCTCCACACCGAACTAATCAAACTGGAACTCTAGTGGTGCAACAGAGAACAGGTGGTTTTAATGCTCTACAGGTTTTGGTGTTTGGTGGGTCTCCTGTGAGAGTCTGTGCGGTATTTCCCTACGCTTTGATGATAAAAGCCCCTTTGGTTGACTGGAACAGATCTAGATCTTTATGGCGAAGGTGGGGTTCCTTTGACTGCAGCAGGTTTAAAATGATTGACGTTTGAGTGGGTCATAATGAAGAGCTCAGTGTTTTCTGGAGAAACGGCAGGACTGTACTTTTACACCTTTTAGCAACGGATGTGGCTTGTGTGTGTGTATGTATGTGGGATACATGCGTTTAACGCGTTAATTACATTAAATAATCACAGAAAAAAAATAAGGCGTTAATATTTTTAACGCAATTAACACATAGACATGTGACGTTACACTTTGTAGAACTGCAGCCAGATACTCTTGGGTAGAGCTGGGATACTCGGATCCTTTTT
>JBBPCW010256677.1:0-13223 GCA_037974425.1 Phenacogrammus interruptus
AGGTTCCTTAGTAAAGGTGTGGTGTGAGTGAACTTAGGAACGTTGAACACTAACCTGGCAGCTGCATTCTGAATCAGGTGAAGTGGTTTAGTTACCTTCTGTGGAAGTCCAGCCAGTAGAGAGTTACAGTAGTCTAGGCTGGAGATGACCAGGGACTGGACAAGAATCTGTGTAGATTTAGTGGTGAGGAAGGATCGGAGTCTTCTAAGGTTGTAGAGAAAGTAGCTGCATGTTCTAGAGATCTGGTCGACCTGCGGTGAGAAAGACAGATCTTCATTTAACATAACACCAAGATTTCTTACCTTCTTAGAAGGGATGATAACCGAGTTCCCGATGGAAACTAAGAGATCGTGGCCTCCCTTTGATGAAGAGGAGCTCGGTCTTGCTGGGGTGCAGCTTGAGGTGATGGCCCACCATCCAAGAGGAGATGTCAGCCAGACAGTCTGAGATGCATGTTGAAGGCTGGTTATTGTATGAAGGGAAAGAGAGAATATGTTGTGTATCATCAGCGTAGAAGTGACCCAGTGGTAACCTTGTCTCTGTCCCAAAGTTTTTGGGGTGTGACATCAATTTCTAAACGACAATGGGGGAAGTATCTTCTTGGGCCAGAATGTGAACAGGCATAGGTGTGATGCACATTATTTGTAAAATAAAGTAGAGAGGAAAGGATACTTAACCGAGTGTAGTTTGCTGAAAGACACCTAATTACAGAGATGAACTTAAACAAGCTTACCAGATGAAGACAACAGCAAAGCAGACTCTATAAGCACTAGAAGCCACTTATTAGTAGCCACTTAATAGTATCTTACTATTACATTTATTGCATGAATATCGAATTTCAAAATAATTTCAAGTCAATAAGAATAATAAATAATGATCTTTTCTGAAACCGTTTATGCTTTTTCAGTCTGATTAATATTTAGTCTGATTTCATTTTGCTCTGTTCATACATAAATGTGCAGTCATCAGTCATATATTATGTAAAAAGAATAATATACATGATTAAGTTTGTGAACTAGGTTTGCAACACAAAAAGGAAATGAATACATTTCTAGCTGTTTGTAAAAGCTTTTTATCATGCGCTGTTTATGCATATATCCCATATTTGTGGAGAATAAACACAGAAATCTGCTTTGGCACTTACTTTACACTGCAGGAGCCACTCAGTGGAAACTGCCCTCTCTCTCCTGACCACAATGTCTGTGTACTGTCCGCAGGTCTGGGAACATGAGGATCGTAGCTGGAGATTATTCTCTGGGCGTGTATGAGGGCACAGAACAGTACCGCACGCCAAACGCCTTGATACCTCACCCGCAGTACAACAAAACCATCAACGATGCAGACATCATGCTCATTAAGGTAAGGGACCTTGATTAAGGCGAATGACAAGGTGTTGATTAAGGTAGCCGCCAGGTCAGACACACCCTGGCGCTGAAGGTGAGACAGTGAAATCAATACCGTCGTGTGACTCGACCTGCTTCTCAAACTCATTAGTTGCAATTATCTGTCATTGATCCTTGTGACGCATTCAAAATGCATGAAGCGATTATTGAGCTGAACTGCTTCCATTCATTCAGTCCTTTTTATTCACAATTATTCACTTAATCTACTTTAACAATTCTTAATCGTCACCTTAAATAGTGAACAGCCTCTGCTGTCAGAATAAAAGCCGCATAATTATTGGAACACGAATAAATAAGACAAGACGCTTTATCAGATACACCTACATCAAATGTACACTAGTTTATTTCACAATTACACACACTAGTTCATCTGTTCATCATTTGTTAGCCCCCTTACTACAGTAGGGCCCCACCAGTGAGCAGGTATTGTGTGGGCAGTGGATTGCTGCTGGTGGTCTTGCAATCAGAAGGTTGTGTGTTTGAATCCCCGGGCACTGTGTTCCATGCTGCTCACTGCTTCATTTGGTGAATGGTTTAAATACAAAGGGTTCACACTGTGTGCTGTGGTGTGTTCAGGTATAATAAAAGTATATTTACACTCTCAGCACTGCAGAGACAAGGTATCTGTTTTCAAGTTAGACTATCCCAATAAAATTGTTTTGCAGACCAAAAAGCATAAAATGTACAAACCCCATTTCCAAAGAAGATGGAACACGTTCCATGGGGTGGTGGTGGGTCATGGGTTCAAATCCTTCCTTCAGCACCACCACTGGGTTCCTCAGCAACACCCTTAACCCGAAACTGCTCCATGGAGGCTGTCCCCTGTAGTTAGGGAATAGAAGTCACTTTGGATAAAAGCATCTGGTAAATGCTGTAAAATGTAAATGCAATAAAAGCTAATATCTGTAGTCTGGTTAATTTCTTGAACCTTCATTTAACAGGCAAAAGGGCAGAGAAGAGATTTAGGCTTAGTGTTTTCACTGACAAACTTCATTCTGTTTGTTAAGAAGTTTAAAGAAGTTTAGAAATTGATGTCACACTCCAAAAACGTTGGAACAGAGGCAAGTTTACCACTGGGTCACATCCCCATTTCTTCTAATTACACATGTTAATCATTTAAGAACTGAAGAAAGTGGATTTTTTAACATCCTTGCTGTATATGAGACTTGAGCTGCTCAACAGTCCGTGGTCAGCGTTTTCTGATTCCCTTCCTCAGGACAGAATTAAATTCTTTGCCATCTTGCGTAGAGAAACATTGTTTTTAAATTGATAGATAATTCTCTCATGAACTTCGGCACGAAGTGGGGAGCCATGACCCATTTTTAAGACTTTGGTGGATGCTCCGTAATTTGTATCTTTTATATCTTATACCCACACCTAAGGGCAGACTGGGACAAAAATAATGGCCCTGGCATTTTGGGCTAGAACGGTCCACCACATACAATTACGCTCGCTGCCCATCTTTGCTATGAATATGTATTCCAACAAAGTAGTATTCAATAAAAGTAGTACAGTAATCCCATGCTTTTTGCGGGGGTTGCATTTCAAGAGCACCCATGTATAGTGAAAAACTGCATTGTTGTGTTTTGGTAAAAAAAAATTGTCAAAAAATGCCTATATAGTGTAATAGTGTTAACTCAAATATGTCCCCAAAATCTGCTCCCAGAACACTCAGTTTAATGCATTACCATTGAAGAAATTGTAAAGGTAAATAAATAATCAGAATCAGAAAACATTATAGCTTATTAAAACATTAGCAATTAGCATTAGCAGCATGCAAAGACTCAAAAGAAACATTTAAATAACTCTGCCCACATGTTTAGACAGAACACAGCTTACTAATAATAAATAAACTGAGATAAGTGTTGAAAATTGGGTGGGGGGTGTTTTAAACACTAAAATACAAACGCAGGACACTGAGCAGATATGCTACATGCTGCAGCAGCTTCTTCTTCTTCTTTACTTTTCAGTTTATTACCGCCACAATATCATTCGGTTCTCATAAAAAATCTGTGTTAGACTGAATCTGCGAGTGCTGATCCGCATAAAACGGGTTACTGTATTCAGTAAAGTAATAATCTAGTGATGCACCGAAAGGATTTTTTATGGACCGAAACCGAAAACCAAAAATGGGGAAACACTTGGCCGGAAACCAAAACCGAAAAAAAATATTATTATTAAATTATTAAAAGAATCTGTTATAAAACTATGAACATGTTTATTTTGCATTCAAACAATGCACAATATAATATATAATTTGAAATAATATATTTTACTTGGACCCACTCATGAATAGCTTAAAAGTAAGATAGCTGAAATATTATACAATTAAATATCTTCTCTCATAAAACAAATATCCAAGTGCATTTTAATATTCTGAACATAGTGCATGAACAAAGTGCATTCAGAGCAAGTGCTTTAAAAACTGGTGAAAGAACAACATTCTCTGGAGTCCTTTAACAAAATAGTGTATTAAAACAGAGACTGGCAGCCAATATCTTAATCACTGGACAACTTTATTGCTTTTTCAGGTGAAGTGTGTGAGTTATTGCCTCTTCTGTGCCCCTTTGTGGATGCACTCTCTCTAGAAATATTGGCATTCCACACTTTACAAAGGGCTATCCGAGTGTCTTTCTTATGGGGGTTTCCACTGACTGGTACCAGCTCGGCTCGGTGCAACTCTACTGCCTCTTTTACTTTTTCTGTATCTAAAATTTGAACGTTAGCATTAGCGCTCACGTTAGCATTAGCACTAGCGCTAGCGTTAACATTAGCGCTAACTAACTGTAACGTTGCTTCTTTAAGCCTTGTCTGGTAAGCCATTTGACTCTGTTTTGTGGCAAACAGTCACAAACCAAGAAATAAAACCCCTCTGATTTCATCCCCATGATGCCGGGTTGATTACCTCAGCTTAGAGCCCCCCCACAACCCCTCCCCCAAATAATTTGTCAGTGAAAACCCGGAAGATCTTTTCTTTGTCCTCTTGCCTGTTAAATTAAAGGTTCAAGTGAATTACCAAATTCCAGATTGAATTTTACTACTGCGTTTTTAGAAAGTGTACTGACTATTTTGCAGATGGGGTTCATAATTAGGGGGTTAGGAATGTAAACAGGATTTCAGTAGGGGTTTGGTGAAGCGTTCGCTCTCATTACTTCAGTCAGTGTTATGATAGTGGCTGGTGTTTCATGGTGGTTTTGATGTTTAGAAGAAAGCAGCCTTTCAGGCTTCAGCATGAGGGGTTTCTCAGTCCACTGAAAGCAAATGTCAGTGAATCATTGATTTTCCAAGAAAAATACCAAGTCTGTCCAAATCAGTCGAATTTTGCACAAAAGCAGAAAAGGAAAGAAATTCATCTACAGTCTTTATCCTCATAAGACTCACAGCCAGGAGCTTCATTTGCATGACTGTAGACTCTGCCGGTTCAGCTGAAGTTCACTCAGAGCTCCATACTTCTGAACAGTGCATTTTGCTTTCTTTTTAATGTCGCTTATATAACTAAGTAAGCAACCCTAAAGAAAAAAGCCTGTCTCATTAGTGGAGGCTGAAAAAAACAGGGTTGTTTGCGCTGCCGGTGCACTTGGCATTTCAGCGTCTTTAGACCTCAGATTGGTGGCTGAATCATTTCACCTATTTGGCACACTATTATTTTCACAGAAACCATGCTCTAATGTTTAAACACGAGGAGCGTTCATGAGTCTTAAATCTTATTTTTGTATGATTGTATGGTTTGTATGATGGTGATTTTCTCTTCCTTTATGTTATTTCTTTACTTCCAAGGCCATAAAACGTTTTTTTAATCGAGTTGTGACAGAATTTCACATAAAGGCCTCAAGGAAAAATGGAAAATGTGACTCAGTTCAAGTACAGATTAGTGGTGCTATGAAGAAATATGACAAAAGTGGTCTTTGTTGAATGTAATATTCTGTGTATAGAAAGAGCTTTCTATGTAAAGAAGAACAGGTGAAGGGCCACATCTGGCCACATCAGCAGCACCCAGCATAAAAACAGCAGAGTGTGGAATTTTGTGATATTGTTTGATATAGTTACATACCATTTTGGATTACTATATATTATAATATTGTTTCATGTTGTTTTATATTTTATTCTATTGTTGGTTATTATATAATATTCAGATAATCAATGCTTTACTTCTTTAGGTTTTATTTAGTGATGTAGAGCTGGCTCAGGTCACAGTCAGACAGAATTTTGTTCGTTTTAGTTCGGGTTTGGGAGATAAAACGTGATGCTGTCTGTCGGGTGAGGTCGGACACGTACAGAAAATTCTCAGGTCATGTTTGGGATTGGCCAGATTTTTAAAATCAGACACAATTAAACATGTAAGGATGCAGAACTAAGACAAATAGACTATTCGGCAAATTATGGATGTTACTTCGTTTTGGAATCATAACTAAAAAAAATGAAAAAAAACCTGAAGCCATTATAGATTGGATTAAACTAGTGCATCACGTTGCAATCACTTCAATCACAGCACCTCCCCTGATAAAGCTACCCAGCTGAAATAGGGCTTTAGTGTCTCTATGAAGGGAAACATAATGTCAATGAGAGCTTTGGGAGCAGCTTTTGTTGGAAGGACTCAGCTGTAAATGGGGGGTAAGGTGCGGCAGGACAGAAGAGTTAAAGTGGCAGTTGCAAATTAAATACTGATATTTTTCATGTGCTCTTGTTGAACTTGTGTTTAATTCCAGTTTTGACCAAACGTTAAATAAACTCTTTGCACTATGCATTGCAGTGAACAGTGGTTGGATGTTTCTGCTGCCAATTGATCTGTTTCTCTGTCTCTCTAACACAAGCCATTAGCTTCACTTGTACTTTGTGACATAATTACCTACAGAGGAAGTGATTCCTTCACTCTTTATTTCCCTTTTACTACCTAAACTCGTTCCACTTTTGGAAAAATACAGTGTTCACATGGGTCACGCATTGGTCATTTTCTTTTCAGTGTCTCTTCATCTGTTTTTCTTTCTTGTATTGTTTGGCTGTAGAAGTATAATGGGCAATTTTGCTCTCTCTCTGTGCAGCTGCAGACACCGGTGGTCCTGAATGACTACGTGTCCATCGCCCCACTGCCCCATCAGGGGGCCGTCATGGCTGAGGGGCGAGTGTGTAGAGTGTCTGGCTGGGGGTTCACCACTCCCACTGGGGGAATCCCAATAACTCTCCAAACCGTCACGTTGCCTATAGTGTCGAACGCCAGGTGCAATAGCACTGACTCCTTCAATGGGACGATTACAGACAACATGATCTGTGCTGGCTACGCTGCAGGTGGAAAAGATGCATGTAGTGTAAGTTACACATTTGATGCATTACTTTGAAAAGAAAACATTAAAGGAATACTTCACTACTCATGACAATAAATTCAAAGTACTTTTATCAAGAACTCAATGTGCCGACTCATTCCATAGACATCTAGACAGCTGGCGCACAAACCCAGTTTGTTGTCTGTGTGTTTTCAAATAACATGAAAT
Source organism: Phenacogrammus interruptus (assembly GCA_037974425.1). Lineage (NCBI taxonomy): Eukaryota > Metazoa > Chordata > Actinopteri > Characiformes > Alestidae > Phenacogrammus > Phenacogrammus interruptus. Next base: position 6,890 of record JBBPCW010256677.1, read on the forward strand.
GCACCTCAATTAATGAGGGAGGGGAGCAAAACGTATGAAGATTCTATTTCTTAATACCACTATCTCTTCATCACTGAACTTTCATTTTCTGTTTTACTTTGAGCTTGTTGACAGGCCTGTAACTGTACTGTCTGCAGTGTGTAGTTCACAAAGTCACAGTCACTGGACGGAGCTCAGGATCATTGTGAGCACTCAACAGTGCCCTTTTAGTTCTGTGCCTGTGCTCATATGTACATCTGTAGCTCTTTTTTTGACAGCTGATTGTCTAATTTCTCATTAGCTTAAAAAGGATATTTGCCAGCATTTTGTAAAGCTTGTCTTAGTTGACACAGTATAAGATCACTTTTTGTGGCTGAAACTGAACTGACATTACTACGTGAGAAGACTTTCAGACTGTCGTCAGGTCAGTTTAGTTACTTGTTTAATTACATAAAGCCAGACAGCTTGAATTCCCAAACATCTAAATGTTTTATGTGTATCAGTGGTCAGGTACTACAGTTATATTGGTATATATTGGTTTGCATCACCCTTTTTGTTGGGTGGACAAAAGACAACTTGATCTGATTTGATCTGACGTCATCTGTCTTTGTTCAGCTTGTGAAACTGAAAACAGAGTGTCCAGTCGTAAATCAGCTTAGAATAAAAAGTGTGGGGAATTTGTAATGTTACCCTGAATTCCCAAATGACTGAAAGTCTGGCAAGCAAAGAAAGGGTTTCTTGTTAACTTGTTGGCACACGTGGCTTGAAAGCTTGCCAGACAGAACTACAGTAGCCAAGGGGGAGGGGTCAGTGTGTTTTGTTATATGTTTTTGATGTATGCTTGTGGGATGATGCTCTGGCACGCCACTGTTGTTGCACCAGTCAGATCACTTAAGTTTACTTGGATCACCTGAGAAATTAAAAAGGATGTTTCACGCAAATAATGATCACCTCCCTATCAATTTCCTGGCTTCTGCCAATGCTAGTAACAGTTAATTACAAATTAAGCCTCTGCTCACCATCACACTTAATGTTCCTTACTACCTTTCATTTATTAATTTGGATAAAGAGTTCATTTAATACATTATTCTTCTATTGTTCATTCACTTTTTATTTTGTTTATTGTATTATATTGTATTTAACAAAGGCTTTGATTTAAACACCCCTAAAAATCTGAAATTAGCCTGATGTTATTCAAGTCAGGTGGGTTTTTGGCACTGTCTGATAATCCAGTCTAGTCAAGACAAATTAAAAAGAGAAATTTTTGCTCTTTTGCTCTAATAGGCAAATACATGGTACCACTCTAGTCCTAATGACTGCCTCATACTGCTTTGTCATTCTTACCCAGAGGGTTGTTTCTCACTTACTGCTGCAACATCTCAGTAGGTGTTCAAGCAGGCCACAGGCACCACATCCTACATTCTTGTGTGTCATTCTTGTGTTTCATTTTATTCCCCTGAGGTTCACCGAAAGAACAGTGCTGTGGTTTTATCTACCCAAAACACTAATTAATATTTTTTTGCCTCTATTTATCTCTTAAACCGTCTGTTTTGGTTTCTGTGCCTATAAGACTGATAGGTGTAAACTGCTTAAACTTCTTCTGATTGGCTGTATTGTGCCTCATTTGGGCTAAAATACTTCAGGGTGAATGGGCAAAGTATTTCAGGGTAAGTTGATGCAAACAGAATAGGTGAATATATTTGATATAGTTTTACATATTTTTATATGCAAATATATTTGCATACTACATCAGACTTTACTGTTGGATGTAGAGTCTTGTTTGGTGGAAAGCCAAATTATACTTTCTAATGTACTGTTTTTCATTCCTTGATAACAAAACTAATAAAACAAATCAGAGATGTGTACATAAACTTGTTGTTATACAATGTAATTTAATGTAATTCATTGCATATCTCACTTCATCATGAAATATCTTATCAAGTTATTAGATTACACCAATAACAAAGATTTGGTAATATTTGGTAAAAAAAAAAAACAGTTTAATTTCTTGGATTCCTGGAAATGAAGCAAAGCAAAAAGGCATTAGTCCTCTCACCCTTCCTACAAATCTTGCAGCCACTTCAAATCAACCTCTGCCCTGCTGTAGTTTTTAGAGTGGGTAACTGTAAAGTCTGCAGTGTGTCCTTTCACCACTTATCATAACGATTCTGTGACTCCAATACATTTTACTGTGTAATAATATGGACACTTGAGTTGATTGCACCAGAGCTTTAATATTATACTTCTCTCTGCAGGGGGACTCCGGGGGTCCGCTGGTATGTGAAGGTCGGCTCTATGGCATCGTCTCCTGGGGCAACGGTTGTGCGGTTCCACAGTACCCTGGAGTTTACACAGCTGTGGCCAAGTTCCGCAGCTGGATAGACAGCACCATATCTGGCTTTTATGGAAACTGCCGGAAGAGTTAGACTGTAGCGTTGAACACCTGCATGACCGCAACCTCTTCTTAATCATAAACTTGAAAGCACACAGAATTGTACGCCAAAGTTCACTGTTAGCAATCTATGTTTTCTATGTAACTTATACCCTGTTAAAGGGACATTCTGGCCAGAATGAGAAGTCCCTACATCTTTCACAAACATGCTTATTTAAAGACTAGGTTTTAAAGACTAGGAAAGCCCCTCTTTGGTGATATATCCCGAAGGTGGGAGGAGCTATTAAAAAACAAAGCTGCTTTGAGGTGCATTTTTTTTTTTATAAAGCTCTGTTTTTAGACCAGAATTTTATTTCCTTTTCTTACAGTCCTAGTTTTACCGTTGTCTATGATTATCTTCTGAATGTGCGAGTGAATGTTTGTGTGTAATTTTTTAACATGTGCCATGTTGTTGTGTGTCCAGCAAAGTTTCACCCTGACTCAATAGTTAAACTAGTACAGAAATCGTAGACTGCACTCCAAAAATGGCAGTTCCAAAAGTCTCCAGCGTTCACTGTATAAACCATATTCGCTGAGTTTTTTCTCAGTTGGGTCGTAGAAAACACTTCATTTACTGGAATTACAAAAAATATGATTGGTGATTGTTTTCCACAAACCATGTAACTTAAACCATTTTTATTCCATAGTGATGAAGTAGACAATATTATATGAGAGCTAGCAATGCTAATAAAGGCCATGCTAATGTTAAACAGAGTGTATACAAATGTATGTATGTGTTTTGTGTTGTCAACCAGGCTCTGATTAAAACACCTTCTTGAGATCTGAGTCTAGCATAAGGTCTTTTGAGTCAGTCAAGGTTTTTGCATTACAAACAGCTAAGTGAACCCAAGTGTAGTGTGTAGTAAAATGCTGCTCAATATTTAGCAACTATGGGATGAAGAATAAAACACTATAGTGTTGTGTGGTGCAGGGTGGGCCAGAGTGCATGACTGGTTAAAGCAGAAGGTTTAAAGTCTACATTTTTTCTCATTAAATGCAATAATAAATTAAACTACGGTTGCTTTTTTGGGAGAAAGCACGAGGGTCACAGACTGTAACTGGCACCGATCAGACGTAGGAAAAAGAACAGTGCAAAAGAAATTGGGACTGAACATGAATGTATAAATGAATAGACCTCTCTATTGCCATCATTACATTACCATAGTCACTCTACATTAGCCAGCATCACCTTTGCAGGGATAGAAGTGCACATTTATCGCATAACTTTCCCGAAAACAGCTGTGTTTTCCTCTTCAGTATATTGTATGTAGTTATGAGGGCAATCTTTTGGTCAATATTCGGTTAAACTGCAGGCTACAGCATAATCATTTGCCATCTGACAGAAAGAAATATGACAGAACAAAACAATGAGAGAAAAACCCTCTGTGTAACATTATTCAGACAACCCAGAAGCATTCATTTCTTCTGTATGACACCATATCTGATGATCTGGGGCATGTGTGTGTGGTTTCTTGCGCTGGGTAATTCTGTATGCAACTTTGTATGTTGCTATTAATGCTTTGCTGTTGAGCGATGCAGATTTTACAAGCCTTTTACCTGCTGACGGTTTTCTCTGAAAGAACTCGAGTGGTTTATTAATGTGACTGGGGTGGAACGTTTTCAAATATAAATACAGACAGGTCTCTCTTCCTCTCAGAGCATCTCAGCCCAGCAATGGTGTTTCTGATGTGTCCATGGAGTCGAACCAGCGAAAAGATTTTCCGTCTGAGCTGCTTTTGTTATTGTGATCTTTTATTATTTCCAATCTGGTTTGACTTTATTTTTTTAATTCATGTTCTGTATACAAGCGATTAATATGTCCTGCTACACTGTCACGTTTCTGGTGATCTAGTGGGTCTACTTGCCTGTGGACTAAGAGGTCATGGGTTTGAATCCTACCTTCAGAATACCACGACTGGGTTCCTGAGAAAGACCCTTACCCATGAGTTGCTCCAGGGAGACTGTCCTCTGTAGTTAGCGAATTGGAGGTCACTTTGGATTAAAGTGTTTGCTAAATGCTGTAAATGTAAATAGCTTTAAAGAAAAAATTGTCAGAGAAAACTCCCACCGAAATGTATCTTCAACCCTAAGCAGATAGTAGTGCCTGTACTTTATCAACTTTCCAGTTGTTAGTTTGTGTCTCCATTGCTGTTTTTTTGCATGGACAGTAAACAACAATAACCTCTTTCCATATGATGAAAACATTGCAGTATTGCAGTCAGCGGCACGTTTTTGGCCCTGCCATCAAGCAGCTCGGGTATGATTTGGTTGCTGGATGCTTTATTTGTAATAGAAAAACATTTATTTGTAGTACAGCACGGTTCCTTGTGCCAGAACCGTTATTAGGAAGCCAGTGAACCAGTGCTTTCCTCTATTTGTTGTATATGGTTTCCTTTTTTTGTAGAGCACCATCTTACTGAAAATTGCTCTTTGTCTTTAAGAACCATACTAATTATACAGAGTGGGAAGAGGGACGTGGGTCAGAACACAATTACCCTCCTCTTGCTGAATTTCAGGAGTTCCTTCCTGCTCGCAAGAAGAAACGACTGCATTCCAGGAAGAGAAATCTAAACAGTGTATCAGGTGTGTCAGCATGGCAGTGATAGTAGATGTCCTAGTTTGGGGGCTATCACTTTACACAACCAAGATCTATTATGGCTTCTTTTTTTTTACTTAAGGGTGTGTTACTGTCAAGGTGAACGTGACAGCTTTATGTTTATACCTACAACAAGTAACTAAAATTGTGGGATAAATCATCTCCACACATCATGAGGGAACCATAAAGACATATCTTATTGCAGATTAAGCTTGGGTTTCTGTGTACACGTGAAAATCTCAAAGGAACAGCCTGGTGGGTTTTGTTGCTTCGGATCTCACATAGTATTGATTCAGTTCAGACAAAAAAACAACCCCCCGTCCTATCAGTTCCCAGGAGATTATGGCTATGTTGCTGAAAAGACAATGCCTGTCATATAGCACTGGAAAGAAAAAGGGGCTGCTGTTTAGATCTAGGCCATCTCCATAGCTTATCAGTTCAGAGGGTAGGGTTTTCACATACACGTAAATAGAAAGGCATCCAATTTACTGTGTACAGCCTTAAATTCAATACGTTTAAAACGTGTACATCGTTTAGGCATGCATCACAATTACAACATAATGCCAAAAGTAAGGTACACCTCAGTGCTTTACATACTTCAGTGAGGTAGATCCTGGGAAGATGGATGGTAAGAGTGTCGATCAAGCAGTGTTTCTACACACCATGACTCGACCAGTTTGTGTTTACTTACTCATTTAATACGTTTGTTACTGCAGGGCAGAGTGGACTGTATCGCTGTATCACTTTCTGGTACTGAGACGTGCTGAATCTGCTGTAAATGAGCTCCAGTGTGTTGAGCTTCCCCTGTAAATACTTCTATGTTTTTCTTTTTTAGAAAGTCATGAAGCACCATTATCTGTCCTCAGGCTATTGCGCAGGGTCAGCAAGTGGCAGACTAGCATTATAAAGGCTACTTTCAGAGGTTTTCAGGCTGCGGCCACCACACGGCGCAATACAAACGGTAATATAAGTCAGAAACCAAGAATCCTAATGGAGTTCTTTTGGTCAAAATAAGCTTTGAGGGTGCACTCAAACTGCGCAGTTTGAACCGTGCCTGAGTGCGTTTGATCACCAAAGCGCGGTTGGTGTGACTAGTGTGAGTGCTCTGTGCCGGGCGCGGTTCGTTTAGCCGTCCCTGGCCTGCTTGGAAGAGGTGAGCCAGAGCACGGTTCGGTTGGACTCGGGAGCGGTTCACATGTAGTGTGAGCTCTAACCGTGCTGGAGCACGGATCAGGACGCGTGACGCCACTTTCCAAAAGCATTTTTCGTGCCACAAAAGCGATAGACCTGTTTAGCAACAGGCTGTGAGGGGGCTGTGGACCACCGCG
>JBBPCW010256700.1:0-13222 GCA_037974425.1 Phenacogrammus interruptus
ACACACACACACACACACACACACACACACACACACACACACACACACACACACACACACACACACACAGTGTACAGCAAGCAGGACGGCAGAGTTTAAGGCAGTCAACCAGCATCACAGCAGCCTTAAAGCGATGGTTCAGCATAAAAATTTCCCCTTTATTCAACAAATAGTCATCCAACCAAGTCATGTTTGCTTCTTTATTTTTGCACTGGAGCTGCAAGGAGATTTTAGCTACGTACTTAAAGTTTCTTTGTAAGTAGTGAAAGAAAACTTTAGTTCATTTTTGTAGACAACAGTGTGTCATGAAGGCCAGATTAACCTTATAAGCTTGAGCTTGAAATACTTGACAGGACCAGACTAGTCACATCAGAAATGCTTGTGTTTTCCAATTATGGGTCAGTGTTGGATGGGATTTCAAAATTCTGTTGATCAAAACACGTGATTCAGGTAAGTTCAGGTCAGCGGTTTGATTCAGGTCAATTTTGGACAGAATTTCACTGCATATGAGCCTCTGCCAAATGTCATAAATATAACTGTTCTGCTCAGGTCATGTGGTTAGGGTTGGGTCAGGTTTGGACACAATTTTTTGTCAGGCTTGTATCAGGTTAGGGCTCAGGTTACTTCAATATATCCATCATTCAAACATCAGTCAAAGCAGGAGACTCAATGAGGATACAGCATCTGTTCATCACTCTAATTGCTGATGTGACTGTGCTGTAAAATGTATGAGCATATTTCACAATGTCAAGTTAATAGAGAGCAGTGCAGGTGGAGCTAGGAAGAGAGCACTCATTTTCTCTGCTCAGGCTGGTGTCTGGTGAGGAGCGCAGCTAAGAGATGAATTGACTGGACAGGGCAGTCAGTCAGAGGTAATTGGGCCTGATGGACATCATAAAAGACCTCTGGAGCCAGCATGATGTTCACTTGCTGCAAGGAGACTTGCTGCAAAGTCCTAGTATATTTCCCACTAATTTTCAGCCCAATTTAGTCGTTTTCAAGTCCACACGCTAGCCAGGACTCCCACATCACATGATCTCACCCACAGGGTGAAGGCCAGCACGTGCTGAGTCATTTGAAGAACCACCTCATCTTTTTAAACGTCACTGGAGAGCATTTTAAACTGAACACTCTTGGAGTAAAGCACCGACTGCCAGCTCTGTTTACAATTCTGTGAGTACAGTATTGTTCCTATTAATTATCTTTAACAAAATATTAAAATGAAACTGCTGTTTTCTTTCAGTGTTTGGAACACAAACAGTCAACAGTTCTGTTCTGTTTCTCTATAGCAAGTCCCACCTTCCTCAAATAGTTTCATTATATGATTGGCTGTGCCATTTCATACTAACTTGTGATTGGCTGAAGCTGTTTCTGGGTTTAGAAAGAACCAAAGCTCAGGGTAGTAGTTTGTGTGCTCAATTACAAATATGGAACACATTGCATTTGGTGTTGATTCAGTAAGAGATTGGGGATTTATGATGTAGATGTAGTTAACAGTATGTTTAATATACATTTCTAGACCATTGGTTTGATTTCTACTGTTTTGTGATGATGGTACTTCATTATTGGTTACGTGGACGACAGTAACAGCCTGTACGTTCCCCCATGTGTACTATGTACATGTACCTTGATTTTAATGTTTAAATGATGATGGCGATTGCACTATGACTGGAGTAAAGTTTGTGTTTTTTTCTCCCCAACAGTGTCCAAATGAAACTTATATGCCCTTAGAGATTTAACGGGCAACTGTGCTGTATAATCTGGTATAGCATAAGGAAGAAGGAAATCAAAGAAAAAACAACCTTCCAAGATCTAATGCACAAGCAAAACTGTCTGCATCTGATAAACAGCACTAAAAGATTTCTTCTTTGAAAACTGGAGAGGGTAAATTCAAGATCTACCCTTCCTTCGGATCTGTTCATCTTTCCACAGTGAGAAGAGAACTTAACACTGTGGGGCTGTTGAAGAAGCTGTAACTAAGAAATGTTTTTGAAGGCAAAAAAAATGACAAGATCTGTGAATCTAGAGTTTCCACAGTAATTGGCCAGGATTTTCACAGTGAAAGGTAAAAAAAAACCAAGTGTTTTGTTAGAGGCTCATTAGCATGTTCTATCTATTCCAGTATTACAGGTAAATATCGTGATAACAATTAAGAAATTACATATTGTGCAGCTCTACTACATGCTAGTTATGCTAGTCATTATTTCAGGTTGGCAAACAAAAGATGAGTCAACATACGTGTGTATTTATCATTACCCTAACCTGTTTACAGCGACAGAGAATACAAAATATTGTAGAGTGAGGGAATATGAGACATTCATTAGGGGAGGTATTATTTCATGGTCCATGGTTTTTACTGCTAATGAGCACACAACAGCCATGTGTCTCTGAGTTTTCTTCATTAATGAATATAAATTCTATGGTTCAGCCTCCCATCCCAAACAAAGCCTAGCGAAACTGATGCTGCAGCTGATGACATCGAGGCCTGCTTGAGCGTCTAGGGGTCAGCAGTAAGGGTCAAGCTGTGTTTTGTGGGCAGGAATGGAGCAAATAAAGCTGACCCTGCTCCTGACAGCAGAGAGGCGTCAGAGACACATATTACCTTACAACAGCAAGATGTCCTCTTATTCCTCTATTGAAGATAGGCACAAACGAGACTAATGGTACTCAAGGATATTTACTAACTGAAGCTAATCAAGTCAAGTCAAGTCAATGCCAGTATAGTAATATGTTTGCTAATACCGATAAAACGAATGACCCCATAGAAAATTCTTTCATTTTCCACATGAAGATAAAGTCAATAAGCACAACTACAACGCCATCAATAGTCTAAGGTGAAGACCAACTTGGGAAGCTAATGCCATTAGCATTAATGCTAGTCTTCGCAGGACCAGTGCTTTTGTTCATACTTCCACACACTATGGAGAAAACTATAAGCTCTCCTTGTCTTTACGCATGACTGAGTAATTGCACATACGTGTGAACATGTGAAAGCACATATTATTTCTTGTCAGCACAGCTAGTGTTAAGTTAAGCTAACTGTAAGAAAGCTGATGCATGCATTCACACCCTCAGGACATTCTGATCGAACTGTTGGGGTTTTTTTTTTCAAAAAAGAAAAATCCACATAACAAATTGCTGATACATAAAACCAGCACGAGTTAGTGGTTAACTCAACGTACTACTCAATGCTGCTGGCCTGAAACCGCTGTGGTGAAATGGACCAGCTGTACATAAGCATAAGGTCACTATGCCCAATGCCAGGTGATGGCCAGAGGGGTATGAAGCCCACAGGCCTTGGAGTACTAGAACTGTGGTCTCTAGAGCAGGGGTCACCAACATGGTGCCTGCGGGCACCAGGGGGCCCCCAAGGACCAAACGAGACGCCCGCGGACCTGTTTTAAAAATAGCACAACTCACCAGTGAGCAGCATGTAACATTTAATTTTATTCTATTGCTATTCTTCTTTAATCCCATTTGCATTTCTATAGATTTCTATAGATTTCTAGAAATGACAATATTTTAAAAAGCATTTAAAACATGTTTATTACACATGAAGTTTAGATACGTTTAGTTAAACTCTGTTCTAGTGTATCAAACTGGTAGCCCTTCGTATGGCTCAGTACCCGTGAAGTAGCTCTCAGTTTCAAAAAGGTTGGAGACCCCTGCTCTAGAGTGATGGAGCACCACCCTATACCTATGGGATGAGTAGGAGTAATGTTTGCAATCCAGAAACCTCTATACACAACCTCACTTGTGGCTGAATATCCTTACGGCAATGTTCCAGCATCTACTGCAAAGCCTTCCCAGGAGAGTAGAGGCTATTACTGTACCAAACGGGGGACAAAGTCTCTATTAATACCTGTGATTCCAGAGGAAACTTTGGATAAGCAGACGTCCATTAAAACTCAGGCTGGCTTAGGCAGACGTTTTAACTACTTAACTGTTATAAGTGGCCTGTGGACACTGAATGGGATAATAGCAGGAGCAGGAGACCCCACACTGTGCATCTTCATTATTGGAGATCAAAAGATCCAGAGGACGATTCTAAGCTGTTCCACAGTTAGAACTCAGTACCCTGAATTCGCTTTACAGAACTTTTTAATGGGGCCTTTAAAAAGCTAACCTCCCCTCTGGCTACACAATAAACTGGGTTAATACACTCACTCTTCAGACTGCCCTCATATGCCATGACCAGGGAAGATTTATGCTACTGCGAATGTGTGTGTGTGTGTGTGTGTGTGTGTGTTTGTGTGTGTTTGTGTGTGCTTTTTAAAGCTTTTCTTTGCACTTCTTTATATACCACAAGGTTGCAGGGCCCACCAGGAGGGCGGTTCAGGTTCTATAAGCACCAAAGGGGCAGATGGACTACAGTTAGAAGTTAATTTTGTTTACATGCGAATCCTTGCCAAATAAATTAGTCCGGTTAAAGTGTTCGTAGCCTCCAGGTGCTTTAGATTGCGAATGTGTCCTTCTGTTGCCGTAATGCTGAGACCAGCTCTATTCCCTATGCAGGTCTGCGGTTCTCTTACATAAGAGACGGCAACGTTAGTGACAGTCTGTCCTCGCAGGTGGAAGTGTAGAATAAACAGCGAGAATGGAAGTCCTTGGCCAAGACAGCAAGAACGCTTGTGGCACTTTTATATTTATATTTAATTATATTTAATTATCCACTAGTAATGGCCATGAACTGAGGAAAGTAATACTGAACTGACTTGATTGAATTCATTTCCTCATAAATAAAAGCATCAAAATTGTTGCTTACATTATAAACTTTTTTTTTTAAGTATATGACCTACATCAAGTTTTTTTAATTTAAAAAAGGGAGGAAATTTCAGCTTTCCACGATATGCATCCTTTCCCATACGCTTTGATACAACTGTAAGGACTTTTGCTCAGCCATTAGGTGTCTTCTGTGTTTGACTATATCAGGAAACATCAACATCAACCAATAATATCATGCTTAACCTCCATCCCAACACTAGTGGTGGGCAAAATGCCAGTAACACTGTGAAGGATTGTGAAGGACTGTTATACGGATTCTTCCCTCTTCTACCATCTGGCAAACAGTATCGAAGCTTCTGCTCTGGTTCTGCAAGACTGTGTAACAGTTTCATACTGCAGGCTCTGAATGCACATAAATATCTAGTTTCAGGTATCATTCCAGTGAACCTCCTTCACTTTATTCCTTCAATTCCTCTCATATTACACTCTGGACTTTCGACAGCATCTGCACTTTATCTTCTGTTTACTGCCACTATAGGCACACTTATGCCCTGTTACTCAATTTGATAAGCTATGATTTATATTCACTCAGTGTGGTTCTGTGCTGCTCCCGTGCAATAATACATGTATGGTGCAATATTATTAATTCGGAAGGATTTACATCCCTTTCACACTTTACTCTAGTGCAGTATTTTGCATACGATCCAATATTATTCATTATGTAAGATTTACATCCCTTTCCCTTTACTGTTCCTCTGCAGTCTTGTCTGTTTATTACATTGTCTACATCCCATTCTCACTACTGTTGCAATGCTATATTGTCTTTTATTGTATTGTTACCCCTTGCACATTCTTCAATGCTGCTACCTGCCTCCTGTGCAATAATCATACTCTGTGGTGCAATACTTACTTACACTATACTGTTACTGTAATTACTAGATTACATTACTGTTACATTGTTGTGTCAATCTGTATTTTTTCTGTACTTGCACTCTGTTGAATGCTGCTATATGTTGCACCAGGGTACTTACAGAAACATCTCATCATACTATGTACTTGTACACAGCTGCTGATGAAAAAGTAATTTTGGACCTTAAATCGTGATATGGGAGAAAGAAACTGCTACAATACACTTACGATATTTTATCTGTACAAAAAATACTAATTATTTTTATGTTTCACACACCACACTTCACTAACTGCAATAAAACAATTAAACGACTGTGTTCTGTAATAAAAGACATGGTGGGTCACTGATACCACAATCCATTGTCCATCGGTTACTTGGACTATTCATCCTTTACCAGGGTTGCAGCGGGTCGCTAATGCCCTGGACAGATCAGCAGTCAGGCACAGGTCAGATACACAAACTCACGAACACACACACACACACGCGCGTGCGCACACACACACAAAGTCACCTCTTGAGGCAATTTAGCATCTCCAGTTTACTTGATGTATGTGATTTTGGACTGTGGGGTATATTGTGGCATAATATGAGGCTAAATGTTGTAATATTGCTTCTACCAACCATCCCCACCTTTATTTACACAAACCACTCATTACACAAACTTCTGACTGATTTGTAGAAAACTGTGCACATATTTGACCTATGGTTCTGCACAAAAGCAAAAATAATATTAACATTTATTTAGATAAGCAGTGCTACTGAATATACTAAAACCTAAAAGATGAATAAAAGTAACCTTACACAGTAAATAGTAATGTTATGTGCAGTATATCACTGATCACTGTATTACTCCTCACCAACTCACAAAATTAACTTTTTTAAACAAACAAAATAAATCACGATTCTTTTTACTGCTTTCCTTTTAATGCAACTTTGATAGCAGAAACACACATTATCACAAATAATGGCTTTAAACAACATGCACAGGTGCCTAGGGTTTTCACACAGTACTGTATATTGAGTGTGTAACTTTTTTAGTGTGGGCAGTAAAACCAGTACTGCTCATTCAGTTTAAGTCTCGAATGTTCATTGACTGAACAGTGATCAGCATCATGAGTGAGTCTGAAAGCCAAACCATGTAATCTGGCTCCAGTTCTAAGGTAGTAGCGAGACTGTATTAGCATAATTAGCACGCCACGTATGGGCAAGCGAGCGTGGTTTGTCGGCTGACTCTGGTGAGAGTCTGAGCGAAACGATAATCTGGCGTGAGTCGAATCAAGCGATAAGAATAGCAACGCTCCCTGGAGGGCTAACAAAGCCTGATAAAAGCATGCTGTGTCTTCAGGCCAATTCTAGCGAGTCCTGCTTTGACAGATTGAGAAACTGAAGAGGGAATCAAATGCTGTTACTTCTGGCTGGCTGGCTGCCACTCTCTGCCAGACTTTGGCCCAAACTTCAGAGCTCTGATATAGCCAAACTTAAAAACCGGTGCCTCTTTTGCTTTACTAATTGGTACACCCCTAAAGGGGATTTAAAAAATACAAATATAGCCATTTCATTTGCTGTACATACCTGCATATGCTGATATTGGTAAAATAGTAGTAAGAAATCTGAGTGCTCTTTGGGAACTGTTTGCCTTTTGCATGGTCTCATCCACCAAAATTTTCTGAGAAAAAATACATTCTTGGGCAGTGCATTCCTACGACACTTTTAGCGACATTAAACTATTTAGACGTCTGGTTCCCATTAAATGTGTAAAATGACACACTGTCGTAAAGAATTGAACATTTATGCACATTTATTACTGAAAATGACTGTGATTTCCCTGAACGTTTCTTAGCTTGGATTAACATTTTAAGGAAAACCTTAATTGGTAGAAACATTCCTTAACATTCCTATATGTAAAAAACAGCTCCTTACTGAACCATGCATTAAAATGATTTACAAACCTGGTTCTTTTATAATATTTCTCTACAGAACCCTTTTTGGAACCTTCTCTTTCCTAATATAGCAGTTCCTTGGCATTAACAGCTCCTTGGCATTAAAAGCAGCCTCGGCACCGAACAGGCCAGCTGTAGCCTGCAGTGGAGCCTCCAGTCAAATCTGCACAAGTGTTTGCACCCATTCATAAATATCAAAGATCGGTCTGAGGGAGAAGTCAGACATGAGAGAAAAGAGGTGGAGAGGAAGGGAAGAGGGAGGTGGAGAAGAGGGAGGCAGTCCACAGCTGATAAAGCTGCTAGGAGAAGCGGGTGGTGAAGATGGGGGTGGGACACGTATGTTTGTGTTTAGCTATGCTTCTCTATAGTCTTCATGCAGGATACCTCTACTTTCATTTCTAAAGTCCTTCACACTGAACCCTTGCTAACCCAGTTTCTACCACATGGGACTCCCTGAGTAGGCCCAGTTCACCCAGAGGCAAGAGAGGGAAAAGGGAATACTTCGTCATGGTCATTTACTGCTCTGTTTCTTCTCATCGGGCCATCGCTAGCTCCGGGACAAATACAGCTTTGATGAGCTTTGTTCGACACGAAAAGGCCTCAAATGCTGCTAAGCCTTAATCATCTCCACAAAACATCTCTGTCATATCACAACCTCCCTGCACTTTTTGAAAACGCCTGCTGCCCTTCGCATTTCCTGACGAATTAACCAGTTAAAATGGTTTGAAAGTGCCTGGACCAGTATTCACATTTTTTCCCCTTCTTCCATCTCTACATTATCACTACCATTTCAGAGATGGATGACTGCGCCATTACAGCTATTTCAGTTGTTCAATGATGAGCTTAAAAGTGCAACTGTTCTGTTATGTCATATAGCCGAATGCAAATGTTTAAACAACCTGGTCCAATAAAATAAGGAATGAAAGTAAATATGACCTTAATCATGCCACATGTAGCTATTTTTAGTGCACAATTTCTATTTATTTTCTTAAATATTATAAAAATAGAAAATGGGACGTACAATGTTTAACTGTTGCACATCCCATATTTTATTTATTCCTTACCAATATGAAAATTCTGACCAAAAAACTGTAATTGTGCATTCAGCATGAAGAAGTACGTTCTCTGTCTGTTGTAGAAACCAATATCGGTAACTAAAACCAGACACTTGGGTCCATTCTAGCACATTAAATAGGGTGGAGATAAGGGTCTTATGAAATGGACACACTGAAACAGGACTGTTTTTCTTGAGGAGCTTATACATTCTAGTTGTGTGGGGATTTATTTATTTTAGGGCTTTCAGATCTTTGAAGTCAACCCATTCATCCATCCATCTATAAATCTAGTCTTTTCCAACAATAGTAAATCCAGTTCACCTCAGCACTGGCCTTTGAAACACTTTTGTCCTGTTGACCTAGACAATATTTACATGCGTATGAGAGTGAGGCCAAGGCCTGGGCTTTTAAGACTAATTATGCACTACTAAAGCTCAGGATCATTGATCCGTCTCTACCCATATTAAGAGCTGCCCGTCTTGTTAACCCATAGAATCATCCGCTCCATTGCCCTGATATCCCCCCCCATCATCGGGCAATCCATCCCTGGCACTCCACCAATCAGATGCTGAATAAATCACTGGGGCTATTTCAAGATTACACACAATATCTTTATGTAAATAATCTAAAACAAAAGGGCCAAAACGCACAAAAGCCTATAATGATTGAGTTGTTGAGTACTTTTGTTTTTAGAACCTACATTCTTTTGGATGCTATATCCTGTGTTTATATTTGTGATGTATTTTGTATTCTTCTGCAGTGCTAAGCTAAGTTTAATGAAAAACATCTTTTAAACATCCTAAATAAGAAACCTTTAAACCTTTACGCATAGTGAAATTTTTAATATAACTACATTAAAGTAAACTAAACTTAATTTATCCAAATTGATGTGAGCCTGTCTGAACCGAATGGAACTGAACTGACTTGTACTGAGTGAATTCAAGTGAATTAACTTGAACTGAATGGAACTGAACCATCTGTAACTAAACTGAACTAAAAATGAGTCCGAACCAAACTTTACTGAACTAAGTTCAAATAAAGTGCGCTGAAATTACAAGAACGGGACTGAAATGAAATAGGGCAGAACGTACCTACATTTTTTAAGATGAACTGAATAAAAAGCAGTGGTAGCTGAATTGCACCTGATTAATCTGATCTCGATTTGACCCAAACTTAACAGGACTGTAGTGTAATCTTCTATCCGAGGTTAAAAAAGGTTAGCTGACGCTTTTATACAAAGCGACTTCTATTCCCTAACTACAGGGGACAGTCTCCCTGGAGCAACTTAGGGTTAAGGGTCTTGCCCAGGAGCACAGTGGTGGTGCTGAAGGTAGGATTCGAACCCATGACCTCTTGGTCCGAAGGCAAGTATCCTACCCACTGAGCTACCTCCACCCAAGATATTTTGCTTCCAACTTTGTGGACCCAGTTTGGGGGAGAACCTTTTCTATTCCAGCATGAATGTGTCCCAGTGCACAAAGCAAGCTCCATAAAGACTTGGCTGGATGAGTTTGGTGTGGATGAACTTTACTGGCTCGCACAGAGTCCTGACCTCAACCCCATTCAGCACCTTGTGGATGAACATCAGTACCTGATCTCATACATGCTCTACAGAATGAATGGACACAAATTCCCACAGAAACTCCAAAATCTTTTGGAAAGCCTTCCAAGAAGAGTGAAAGGTGAGACCAGCTCTATACCTATGTATTAGAATGCAGTGTCATTAGGTCCCTGTTGGCATCCCAATACTTTTGTTCATATAGTGTGTGAAGTCAGCTGTAAAACAGCAGTAGTTGCTGAATTGAACACAATTAATCTGAACTTGATTTGACCTGAACTGAACAGGGCTGAAGTAACCTCAACTGAACAGGATCGAAAATGAAATGAATGGATGTAAACGGAGCTGAACTGAACTGAATTCGAAGTAGATGGGTTTGGCTGGAACAACGGGCACCTAAGTGATTCTTACCTAATGATATCGTCGTTGTGTCCCAAATAAAACTTCTGGCTGTGCTCTCTGGTGTTGTAGACGACGCCCACCCCAGCCACGAAGTACACGATCTCCTTGCCCGCCGTGTAGAAGAGGTTGTTGCGGCACTGGTGGCCACGGTATCCGTGGATCCACTCGAGCCGGAGCTGGCAGCGTGGAGCCGTCTTATCCGCCATGCTCTCCCGCATCCAGCATCAGCTCCGAGCCTGCAGCATGGAGCACCACCTTGAGAGGAGCCCAGACTCTGAGGAAACCTCTGCTCCAGCCCAGGTCCTCCTGAAGAACGGATGGGCGTGTTCTTCTGAAGGAAAAATCTGTTAGACAGCTAGGAGCAGAGCGCAGGGGTCTTCAGATGAAACACCACATACAGGTTGATACCTTGGCTCTAAAGAATCCACCGTGCAGCCACAAACCAAGCTGGGTGGAGACTTCTAGTCTCTGGTGGATCATCAAGAGCTCATGGGACGCCCCGAGCCTGGACAGACCTCACAGGCGACAAGGGGATCCAGGAAAGCCCGTAATAAACGACCTGAACGCATCCAGGTTCCAGCGGCTCTTGAACGCAGCGTCGCCTCCTCCCCCAGTCACATACCACTGTCCCTTCAGCACCATGCCAGAAATTAATTAATAAATAACAAAGATAATTAATTAATTAACTTCGCCTCACCCCAAGATGCTGACATCTACTCAAAGAGGAGATCATATTTTTTTAAAAATGATGGGGACAAAGCCGTGGCTGTACTGGGGATTAAGAATCTCTAAATACGAATTCAGCGTAGCGAGGGTGACTCAGACTGGGTCCGTGCTGCAGGGTTTGGCGTAGGATTATGAGGAATACGGGCTCCGGCTCGGAGTCCCCACTCCAGTTTGGTTACCACGACGCCTTGTGGCCCGTGGGCGATGATGCTGGCACGCACGGAAGGCTACACAACCGCAAAGGATCACGGATGTTGTAGTCCGCGTAAGCGTGGATAGATGTGGTGCTGAGAGCCAGAAAAACTACAAGTGTTGGAGCTGTCCGAGGTCCTGAACGCGGCTCCCGCTGGAAGCCAAGCTTAAACCTCAAGGGGCTACACCTATTTGTCGTATGAACGCAATCAGAAGCCTGCTTGAAATAACGAACAATTAATAACAGTGATACAGCTACACGCTCAGGTGACGGCTGCGGAGTGGTTATAGACCGGAGGGCATCCCCCGTCCCCCCGCCCCTCTCTGTGCCTCTACCGGACCCGGGGGCGGCAGGTCGCGGAAAGAGCACGTGATCTACTACAACCGCATCTGTCACCACTCCGAGGATCCCCCGCTCACACACACACACACACACACACACACACACACACACACACACATAAACATACACAGCATAAGCAGCAATATGTTATTGTTTACTGATGTATCCTAGCAGCACGTAATCCTTTTTCTCTTCTCTTTTTCTCTTTTCTCCCTCTCAACAGAAAAAGTCTTTTTTTTCCACTGCATTTGAAACCCATTCCGCCTGGGTTCTACTTTCACATTGATTTAGAGACACACACTGGGGCGTAGCTGCCAGTGTGAGAGCCCTGTGCTGTGCCCCAGGGCTGCGCCGAAAAGCGATGCCGAGCGGATAAGGACATGCTTAATCCCGCCAGCGACTATTTGCATGCTTCCTTTTTTTTCCTCCTCCGAGTTCAAGCAAACGGGAAAGCATGAGGAGCCCCGAGCGCAGTTCGAGAGAGGCGAGCCTGCAGGCCCTTACGCTCCCATTCGTGTGCAAATACAACCGCAAAGCGGAAACCTGTAAAGTGATATTCTCTGAAATCATTTTAATTATGCGTATCCATTAACTAGCTCAGCGATTCCTCCTTTTTCTTCTGCAAGTGTAAATTGACACATAATTAGTATTTAATGCATTAGTAATCAACATGGATGACCTCCCTACACAGTATTAGAATCAGAATCAGAAACGTTTGTTTATCTCAGAGGAAGTGCTTAAGTGCCAGTTCGATATGTATCGCAATCCTGTAAGTATCGTGACAGACTACAGATAGACTGCAATGTTTCTCCAGCTCAAATACAAATATACATAAATTATATTTTTTATCATTTCGAGTCCACAGGCTTTAACTTTTTCCCAACAAACTTTGTACACAGCACAGCACTTATCCATTATTATATTATATTATATTGTAAAAGCCAAAGTTCCACCATGTATTGGATTTAAACAGTGGAGGAGCAGCACGCATCTGTTCCTGTTCTTGCTAAAGCTAATAAATAATCACTGCTTCCTACTGCTCACAGATTTCTCCACCACCAATTCAAATATATCTCATTTATAAATAAAACAACGATTTCAGAGTCAGTGTGGCGATACATGAATCAGCACAAAAAAATTGCAATGAATAACTGAATCAAGTTTTGCGATTCATAGTATATAGATGATAAACACAAAATACATCACAATTTCTATTGTTGGGTGAAAGGGGTGAAAGGGGTGTGTGTGAGTGAGGGGTGTGTGGAAGGGGTGTGTGTGAGTGTGTGTGGAAGGGGTGTGTGTGAGTGTGTGTGTGTGTGTGTGTGTGTGTGTGTGTGTGTGTGAGTGTGTGGAAGGGGTGTGTGTGTGAGT
>JBBPCW010256778.1:0-13208 GCA_037974425.1 Phenacogrammus interruptus
CATGCTATTCATTGGACCTGAACTGTTTGAAATTCAATTAAATAAAGCTTGAAACATTGGGGTGTTCTAAAACTTTTAACCGGTAGTGTACTTGTTCATGATATAGTATCATATAAAGCAAAACACTTGGCCTGTTCAGTTATTTAATTTAGAAATGAAATTGTTTGCACCAAAACTGCAGTACAAAAGTTTGTTCCCTATACTGGATATGTGAAATTACTTTCAGAATTTTACCAGGGGAGTGCAAGAAGTGCTGCATACATTTAATACTCCATGGTGAACCTCATTTGTATCTAAAAAGCAAGACATTTCCTAGCAGCCAGAGAGCTGAAATATTGCTGTTTGTTCCGACTCCCAATCAACAACCTTCTTCCTGTCTGTACAGACATGAATTAATAAAAAATGAAGCCTTTGCTCTTAGTGCAAGCACACAAGTGTGTCTACTCTCATGGGATGGATGATGTCAAAGTCCTTTGTGACATTTTCACCATCCTCCTTTGTGATTTATATGTGATGTTGTGACCTACTTTGTTTCCAAAAGAGACTTATCCTACAACTGGGACTGGCATCACAGGAATTTTATCATATGGTAGTCAAATTTCACTGGTTTACCATCCCTAATGTTTGCCATAATGTTACCACAACACCACTCTGGAAAATGCATCAACCATGAAATTGGCTCATTTTAGTGCTATTATGAGACATTACCAAAGCTCCTACTATAAGAAGCAGTAAAACCATCCCGCTTATCTGTTCACCTTTCTCTTCTTTGATCGACCCTCTGCCTGCAGGGTTCTGGTACACTGCTCCACGCACTCTCTGAAGCTCATGTTGCTGTGGTCTGGTGTATAGTCCAGGTTTGCAAGTTGGGCCAGGGACAGGATATAGTTGCAAGCAATTCTTAATATAGCCAGCTTGGAAAGCTTCTGTCCATATGAATAGCAGGGTACCTGTAAAACAGTGGTAACCAAAGTGAGATGTGGCACGACACAGCTGTGACAGCAATATATATTACATGGAATAACATAGCTAACAGCAATTAACACATAATTTATTAAAAACTTTAATAATTTAAAATAACTGGTTTAGCTATTAATTAAATTCATATTTCAGATGAAAAAAAGCACATGACATTTCAGGCTATAGACTGAGCTGGCATGAAAATATTCCAAGCTCTGGAATGCTATGCAAACAACATATGGGACAGTGTGTGGGGACGGTTTTTAAGTCCAGGCTGAAAACATATTTGTTTAGTCAGGCTTTTTGTATTAAATTTTTCCTGTTAGATGGAAGGTGTAGAGCTGGGAGGCGGTGGGCACAGAGTTTTCAAGTAAACTGGGACACTGGTGTTGTCGTCCACCACAGGTTTGTGACGGTGAAGTGGAGTTTCTGGTGTCTCAGGACGCTCTCATACCCATCATACTTTTTAGTTCTGCCCTTTCTAGCTAGGCTGCTCTAGCTAGAGACGCCGGAGTTTTAACTTGCACTCAGCACATATAAATAATCCTCTGCAAATTTAAACAGAACTAACTCTCCGTTTTCTCCAAGGGGAACTGCTGCACATTTGCCGGACTGATCACCGTGGGAAAATGCCCTCTATGGGAAAAATCCTCCACTCGGGCAATTTCCCCAAGCTGGGGCAACCACTGCCTAAAGCTCTGGCAGAGATCGTTGCTCCTGATCTACGGATTCTCAGTTCCTCTTCCAACAATATTTACCTCTCTGGACACTTAGTCAAACCAACTCCATAGAGGGCCTATCTGCCTATAATCCTGTTCATTCATTCTCGTTCCTTTCGCTCTGGGTCAACCTGAGGAGGATGGCTTCCCCTTTTGAGTCTTGGTTCCTCCTGAGGTTTCTTCCTCCAGCTTAGGGAGTTTTTCCTCACCACAGTCACCTTTGGCTTACCTACTAGGGGCTCAAGCAGCCAAATGAAACTGGCCTGGATAAAAATGATGGTTCCTATAGGGACACGTTACTCTAAGGTATATCATGCAATTGGCATCACAGGTGTCTTCTAACATGTAATCAATCAGTCTGCCTATTTAAAGGGTGAAAAGTAGTCACTGTGCTGTTTGGTATCATGGCATGTACCACAATGAACATGGACCACAGAAAGCTAAGAAAGAGTTCTCTCAGGAAATGTAAAAAAATGACAAGTATGTTAAAGGTAACGGCTATAAGACCATCTCTAAGCAGCTTGATGCTCCTGTGACTACATATTTTTAAGTTTAAAGTCCATACGACTGTAGCCAACCTCCCTGGATGTGGCCTCAAGATGAATATTGATGAACTGAGGAAACAGATAATACAAATAGCAACCACTGAGCAGTATCAGATCACAGTTTGAGACATTTACGTTACATTTATGCCATTTGACTGACACTCTTATCCAGAGCGACGTACAACTGTTTCTTACCTGAAAACAGCTTAAATCCATGTCTACTGTTTAACTGAGATACTGCACAGTTAGAGCATCTATACAACAACTGTCAAATAATAATTAGCCAACAACTACCCAACAATACATAAGCCATAGTGAAGAACAACATAAGCCATAGAAGTCAAGGGAAAGGATTTTTTTTAAAGAAATAAGTAAGCAGTAGCATAGGGACATAGTTAGTCCTTGACTATGTGCTCAAGTGCTCCTTGAAGACTTCCTGGAGAATGACTGAGGGTGACAAATCAAAAAAGTCGGACTGGAATGCATATTGAAACGCATATTGACAAGCCACAATGCTTCTGGGACAATGGACGGATGAGACAAATCTGGAGCTTTTTGGCAAAGCTCAAGTTTCCAGGTTTGCTGCATCTGGCACAGGGTGTCTTGAATCTGTCCAGGGTAAAAAGAAATCCCATGGTGACTGTCGAGGCATTCTGGAGTGAAACGTGCTGTCCAGTGTGTACAGGATAATGACAAAACACAGCTAAAAACACCCAGGAATGGATATGTTTCATTACAATTATTATGTTGTGAAAGTGATCATTCGGTCATACGTAAACACACCACTGCACACAGTGTGAACAGCACAAAATTCAACCTCTGCATTTAACCCAAGTGAAGCAGGGGGCAGCCATGAACACGGCGCCCGGGGAGCAGTGTGTGGGGGCGGTACCTTGCTCAGGGTACCTCAGCTGTGCCAAGAGGTCTTGGGAATCGAACCTGGATTTTCTGATCGAATTCAAAAGCAATGAAACACCCTGCAACCTCCAGTCCTGAGCTGAACGCCAAAAATGTCTGTACTGGATGTATTGAAAGTAGTGTTTAACAATAACTACGTTATCTACAGTAAAAGCGCTGGTGCAGAATTTGGACACCTCAAATGTAACATTCATGTGTGCTTGTTTAGTATCTAATTCCAAAACTCCAATTCCCGCCCCCCACTCACCCACCTCTAAATGTTGAGTAAAGAGTGCTGCAAAGAAGGAAAGATGGTTTGGCAATCTTGTCTGCTGTGACTTACTGCTTCACGGCTGAGCTGTTGGGCCGTCTATGATAATGTTGAAAGTCAGTGAGCTTTTCAGGGCAACAATAACTACGATTAATTCTACTGCCACAGTTTATCTGTGGGCACAGTCTAGCTGTACTCTTGGTTTAATGTACCTGTTAGCAATGAATGCATGTACCCATAATATGAATGAATTAAGTTGCATTTTTAGTGTATAATATTTGTGTTGCAAAAAACAATACAATTCATCAGCCACTGTTCATCCGTTATCTGTACAGCATATCATTAACCAGGTTTTCAAAGTTATCATTAAGTGGCACTTCCAAAATCATGTCTCAGCCTGCCAAAACTGTACTCAGTTCTTAATGCAGATTTGTGTATGTGAGTTATAAAAATGAACAAAAATTAAAATCTAGGTAAATGTCAAAGGCATCCTTTTTCCAGCAATTGACTCAGGAGTGCTGTACTTGAATAACTTAACGTTTCCAGTGATATATAATATAAACAAGAGTTCTCTCAGGAACATTACTATCAATTGTTATCACCATAATTAAAGGTGTTCGTATGGTGTTGCCTTGCCCTCAGTATTATATGGCAAATCAATTCACTGAGATTAACATTTGAGCACTGGCATTAACATTTTGTTTGTAACTTTGCTAACAAAAAATGAAACCTATTTAGAAGGTTAAGATTGATTAGTTAGTCAAATGTATTGATTGATTTGTTATTGATGCATTTAAAACAAAACAATACAAAAAGACAAAATTCAACAAATATATATATATATATTCCCATGTGTGATTAAGAAGTAAAGCAATAGTAACGGAATGTGCTAGTTACACATCTTTAAAGCTAATTCTCTGGTCTTGCACCATAATCTATCTTAAGGCTTTGTTGTTTTAGGAAGTCTATCAGTTATTGCTGTCAGTTTATAAAACTAAAATGGTACCTGATTCCCTTGTTTTGTGCTACCCAGTTTTCTTTGCTCGTATGTCTATTTAAGAGGTTTTTAATGAACGAAGTTTAGCATTTACTTGAGCATGGATATAATTAAATATCATACATCATTTAATTTAGATATAAACACCTTTCTGATCTTTTGGTGTCTATAATATCATTTACTTGGATGTTTTAACTTACTCAGGACAGGATTTTGCAGATTTATATGTAAAGCATAGTAGGTCTCTGTACAGTGTACAGCTATTGATTTCAGCTTAATAGTTTTACACGTTTGGTTTCATCCTAAGCGTAAATGCAACTTGGGCCCAAGACTTGCCCTAAGACTTCCCTTTCACTCAGCTTACAATTTTGTTGTAAGCAACCATCATTCTTTATGGGGGTTTAATAATGTCATCTAACAAAGTGTACAAAGACCAAAATAGATTTTATATATCTAACACTTAAATAACTTACTGTTGTCTGGTTCCCTGAAAACACTGTTGGACCTAACTGAACTGAAATTAAGCCAACATCACATGTCACCATGATACATGCAATTCAGTAGCTTCTTTAAAGACAAAATAGATCTCAAATCTAGTCTATGACATGTAAGCGACATGCGGGGTAAAGCTGCATCATTCCTGTTTCACTTTTCAGTGTTATCACTTAGAGGTGTCACATTACGTCTCAAGGATAAGAGATACCTTATTTTGGAATTAATAGGCACGATGCCTTGTGTCGTGCGTAAATAAAGCTGGGATACCTGCTTTCGTAGAGCCTCAAAAGCTGCACTGATTGTATGCACCCTGGTTCTCTCTCTAGCATTTGCCAGCAGTCGCCGTGTCTGCTGAATTGCTTTGATCTCTGTGACGACGCCACTCTGCTCTCCCAGTCGTTTCCTAGGCAAGTCTATAGGTTCAACGCTGTTACTGATGTAAGGCGCCCGAGAGGTTGAAGAAACAGACATTTCAGAACGTTTGCACAACACAATACGCGACTGTGGAGCATAATCCTTTGGAAACGTCTCGCGATTCTCAAAAACTAGGTCCGATGGCAGTGTTTTAACACCGTTGTGTTCAACTGCTCCCTCGAAAATGGACCGCGGTTGTGTTTCAGTTATAGTCCCGGCTATTGTAGGCAAACTGTACAAATCAAGAGCAGTATTTACTATGTCCTGCTTTTGTATGTGCTCTCCATTCGATCCAGCCGGAACAAAGTCTTTTTCGCACATATTTCCATAAACCTCATCCACAAGAAGTCCCTCGTCCACAATAAGAACTTTTCTAGAGTCGTGTTTGTCCTTTTCTTCAACGTGTTTTAAAGGACTCCGAACTTTTCTTTTACACTTCTTCTCCCTAGCTGTCGGACTGCACTGGTCCCCGATTACATGGGGGTTCTTCATTTCCGACGCCTGTGCCCAACAACAGACTGTCTTAAATTCCTTGTAAGTGGTGGAAATGTTATTTACAATCGCAGCAGAGTCCCGGCGTCTACTCAAGGGAAATCGACGTTCCGTGGTAACAAGTTTCCGTGGTTTCTGCGACCTTCCTGAAGTCAAGCAGGCATTTCCAGCATTTTTGTGAGCTCGATCGTTCATCTGCATTTCTAGACGGTGTTACAAAGAAGCCCCTATTGGTGAGATTGTCAGCACGCCTGCAAGAGGAGACCGCCCAAAATAAAATGAGGCTTCGTGGGTTACCGCGATGAGACAGTCGCTCGTGACAAGGACCTCGGTTGAAAAAAAGGATGGAAATATTCCAAACAAGATGACAAAACTACAAGTATTGTTTGCCCCACCGATTTATAAGCTGGATATGTGGCTGCTGAATGTACAAATTGTTTAGTGGAATAAACCATATACCTTAAGGGAAGGGAGATTTTAGTTATTTACGTGTTATTTTTGAAAGATCTGCACATTACTCAAATATTAATGAAATTGAATCCATTAATATTTGACAACTGACAACTGACAACTTTACTCAGGCACATTTCCAGGAGAAAATACATACTTTTTACATTACTTTACATCAAATTGCTACTTAAATTTCTTTACATACTTGTTGCAAATATCAAACACCAGGAGATTTTTTATATTTCTAGCCAATCAGATGAAGAATTCTTGTTATTTATTAAAACATCCAAATAAATTATCAATTTAAAATGATAATGCCCATGCTATTTTTGTAATTATTATCGCACATTACTGTATCATACACTGCCAGAAAACACTTTTGTCTTGTTTCTCAACATGCGCAAGTATGTTTTTGGATGCAAACATCCACTTTTACTAAGATTTAATGACAGTTTTTCTATTCTTACAACTGCTTAAACAGCAAGAAATAATCTGGCTTATAGTTAAATAAATTTGGGTGTATTTTGACACAGTGGACGGATTACTTGATAAGTTTGATAGTAAACTTCAAAACTGACCATCAAAAATCAAGAATGCATATGATCAGATCCCTAATTGTACATTCCATAAATTAAAAATAATTATCATTGCATGACTAATCAACACTTTTGCAAGATTCTACAAATTTATACAGTAATTCAGCTGTCATTTGAAAGAAACAGTCAGGCATGATCATAGACTGGATATTAACATTGCATACAATTAAAAACATCCTAGCAAACATTCTGGCCTTAACGATGTATTTTATCCTTTATAGCAATTTCATCTGAACAAGAATGTGTCTCACTCTGCATGTTCAAAACAAAACATTCCCCTTTGGAGTGTCTTGGGGTGTTAACTTGTTTAAACTGGCTGCATTCTGGAAACTTTTTTTTCTAAAATAAAATTCATGGAGGCCACAGTGTGAGTATAAAAATTATGCTAATCCTTCACAGTGGTGCAGTGGATAGCACTGTTGCCTCACACCTCCAGGATTGGGGGTTTGAATCCGGGTCCTGGTCTTGTGTATGTGGAGTTTGCATATTCTTTTTGTGGTGTTGTGGGTTTGCTCCGGGAACTATGTGGGTTTCCCTCCATAGTCCAAAGACATGCACATCAGGTGAATTGGGGATTCTAAACTGACTGTAGGCGTGAGTGTGTGAGCGAATGGTGTGTGTATGTGTGCCCTGTGGTGGGCTGGTACCCCTGCCTCGTGCCTGTAGACATTGGGATATGCTGCAGGTTCCCTGTTTATAGAAAATGGATAAATGCTAATCCTGTAAATCCTATATATTTGAAAATAGTGAAAAATTGAATACAGTATTTTTTAAAAAACAGCTTTAACTGTTGCTCCCAGATGTGTAAGCAATCTATCCCATGTGCACTAATGATGATAACAATCTGGATGGTCTCTGTCCTCTATAGCCAAGAAAATGCGGTGTCCATGGTTTCCCAAAAAAACTTTTTTCCTTACATTTTCTTTTGTTGCACCTGCCCCAACTTTTTGAAACTTACTGCTGTTATCAAGCATTTAGGATCGGAAGTACTTTTTATTTGTCCTCTACTTCTGGTTCTCCTACACACTCTCACACACAAACACACACAGTTACATCACATGCTGTTTATTACAACAAAGGCATTCAAATCAATATTTTATATGATTTTAAAAGTGCATTTTGAAAATAATAATGAATCCAGTGTACCTCAAGCTGAGAATAACAGAATATATATTTAACAACTTTGAATAATTGTTAGCTAACTGCTCTACAAAGTGAACAATTACATTACAAAATACTATTGTTTACTGATGATCACTAGTGTGGGTTTGGAACTTTTTATGTGACAATTTTGGGTTCCTTTGCATCTTTTATTGAATTTGAACTATAAAACATTTGTGTTGATACTTCACTGCATAGTCTTTTTTGCCTTAATGCAGGCCTGTGCAGGTCACAGAGGTCTTCAAGTGCCTGTCAGCTGAATGCTAGCAGAAAAAGGAATGAGTTTTTACTTCTTACAGAAAAAGGAATGGGGTTTTACACTTACTTCTCCCTGCTGTTGGAAACAGTAGCTGCTGCCATAGGTGCAGCTGGACTATGATGAAGTAAAGGTCATTGCTGGTTGACCAGACTACCAAGCAGTAAACAAAATGTACCTTTTGTATTTATGCAGAAGCTTCTTTTGTTTTAGCAGTTTCCTCTGTTTTATGCAGCTGATCTGAGGAAATACTCAATCTGGCATTACTTGGGTAGTTGCATGCCTGCAAAAGAGGAAAACTGAGCGGATGCAGTGCCACCAGCTGGAGTTGCTGGAGGTTGCTTTATAGTTGAGAGAGGCTTCCAGTGTACCCAGGACAGGAACCTTGTTTCACTCTTCTGCCCCATTCCCATTCATCAAATGGAAATGCAATGCCATGAGACGCACAGTTTTAAAGCTGTAATATTTAGCTAGCCATTCAGAAACTTTGACAATTCAATATCACTTCAAAAGGGTGTTCTATTATGCTCAACACTATGACTGTGCAGGGAATAAGACTAACAAGAGGCTCAGGGACTACTGCAGGATTTGCTGATGAAACGTCATGATGACAGTATAAGAAGAAAATTGAAACCAAAAATTGAAACCTTAAAGAAAAAGAAATATTAGCAGAAAGCTTTAAAAAGAAAATAAACACGGGAATTACCACAGTGAACGTTAGCAGTCTAAAACAAACTAAGAGTAAATTAGTGGCTAAACTTACATTTAGCTGCAAGCACCAACGGGGTGGGAGTGGGGGACAATCAGTAAGTAATAATGAGTAATGCAGAAATACTACACTTTTCATGAAGCAAGTGGTAAAATGTCACAGAATTTTTGTGGCTCCTCAGTATAGGATCTCAAGCCCATATAGGGTGACCAGACTTCCGGGGTTTAGGCTGGACAGTCCGGATATTTAATGCCCGTCCGACGCAGCATCAAGCCTGAGGAGTATTTGTCCTCCTTTCTAGAGTTATCCTACTGGGCCTAGCTACGATCTAGAATGTTTTGCTGGAACGCAGTCAAATGATTGGCTGAAAGCAGTGTCCAATAGATATCAGATAGAGTTAGGTTAGGTCCTATATCATTGGTTAAAAAATGTAAACAATGCTCCATGTGCTGGCCACGTCATTTCTGTGCTGCTGGCTACATTGACAGAAAGTTAACACATAGAAGAAAACATGTCAAAACGTTAGACGTCATTCAGCCCAGAATGGACAAAAGAGCATTTTATTTCAAAAAGCATTAGCGATTCGACTGAAAGACATGCGGGGACGAGAAGCTACGTCGCCGGTGGATAATACAATCTCTGCTACTGCTGCTGAGCTGTGTACGGTTTACCATGCTGTAAAGCACCACCAGTCGTACCGGGGTGTAGACTGCGGCGTGAAGGTGGACCGAGAAATATTTTGTGATTCGCCCATAGCTAAGGGGATGATGTGTGGCCGAACTAAAGCCAAGGCTTTGTGTGTCCTAGCACCCTACTATGTACAGAAGTATTGCAAACGGAGAATCAACTATTTGGTCAGCGCTAGTCTAATGTGTTATTTCCCAAACAGACATACACTATGATAATGTTGTGTCAGTGGTATCCACTTGCTGTGATGCAGTTTGTTTGTGTTAATATAGGATAATAATTTCCTGTAGGAAGCTCTTAAACCAAATTGATTTCCAATGCAGCATTTTGATTTTATGAGTCGTGTTTAAAATAGGGCTGTCAGTAGATTAAAATATTTAATCGCGATTAATCTAATGTTTGCCGTAGTTAACTCGCGATTAATCGCAACTTTAAGTCTGTACCAAATATACTGTTTTTAATACTCTTATCAACATAGGAGTGGACAAATATGTTTGCTTTATGCAGATTTATCTTTATTAATGACAAAAGTGGAATTACACTTTAAAAAAGACTGTAAACAAATAAGGGGATTTTTAACCGCAGTGTTCTCTTTAACACAGTCACACAGCTGAAGTTCAAATATTTCCGTAAAAACATTAATGTAATCAAATCTAATATAAAACCAAAGCTATTTGCCACTGCAGGGCGTGCACGTTTTTATCTAGCTTGTTATTGAAATACCAGTTCCCAGAGCATGGGGGCGCAACCATTATAGCTGCTGCAAAGCATGTGGGCGGAACCAGTGTCATTAAGATTGTTTTATATCATGGTTCATGTCTGGGGACTAGTGCCAGTGGGTGGCCGCTAGAGGTCACCCTTGTGTAAGTTATGTGTTTTGTGTTCGTATTCACCTGTGTTCCATTGGTAATTAGTATTTGGGTTTAATCATGTGTGACCCAAAATAAAATACACTTAAGATGGAAGTCCGTGCTTGACCTCATTTGGAGAGAGAAGGGAAACGTGACACATGGTTTAGGTGAAGGCTACAAAAAGCTATCTGAGAGATTTAAACAAACACAGTTGCTGTTAAACCCAGGTCTGGTAGGCCAAGAAAAATACAGGAATGGCATATACAGACAACCCACAGATCACCTCCAAAGACCTGCAAGAACATCTTGCTGCAGATGGTGTGTCTGTACATCATTCTACTATTCAGCGCAATTTGCACAAATAATATCTGTATGGCAGGGTGATGAGAAAAAAGCCCACGCTGCACCCACACCACAAACAGAGTTGTTTGTTTATGCAAAAGCTAAATTAGACAAGCCAGATTTTTTTTAAACAAAGTGCTTTGGACTGATGAGACCAAATTTTAGTTATTTGGTCATAACTGTAAGGAAAAAA
Organism: Phenacogrammus interruptus; assembly: GCA_037974425.1. Classification (NCBI taxonomy): domain Eukaryota; kingdom Metazoa; phylum Chordata; class Actinopteri; order Characiformes; family Alestidae; genus Phenacogrammus; species Phenacogrammus interruptus. Next base: position 11,036 of record JBBPCW010256778.1, read on the forward strand.
ACAGTTCAATTTATTGATTCTCCACCAGACTATGTAGGAATCAGTTTTGGCTGATTTACCACTATACTCATTAACTGTCTAATTAATAATTAATTGATTAATTATTTATTAATTAGGGGTCTTATCTCAAACAGGGTTTCAGCATGAACTGTTCATCCAGTTCAGGCAGGAAACAAATGCGCCATTAAATGAACAGGGGAATTAGTCAGATCAGATGTTAATTAGGGGTCCAAGCATGCACTGCGAAGGATCCTTATTTTATTCATGCTGATTTTATTACTATAATAATAATAATAATAATAATAATAATAATAATTATTATTATTATTATTATTATTATTATTATTATTATTATTATTATTATTATTATTATCATCATCATCCCTACACTCACAGAATTTTTTCCTGGCCCAATTCTTAAGATTTATGTATTTCAATTGCATATAAAATTTCCATCCATTTGAATTACTTAATGAAAAAGAATGAGATTTATGGAATAATACCAATAAACCCAGTGTGACTTGAATAAACAATGGCAGATTTATGTTTTTATCATTAATAAATCCAATTTGTTTCAAATACTAAAGAATAAGTATATGTATTCAATATAAATCACTCCAATTTAAAATGCTTAGAAAAAGGTTTATGCACTAAATCCAATACAAATAAAATGCTTAAAAGTTATGTTGTTTTGCAAATCAGTAATAATGTTGCCTTTGCACCTCTCTATGTGGTATAGAAGTACTTGGGAATGGGCAGAACGAGTCTCTGGATAAAACTTTCAAAGCATTCTAGGTGAAGAACACCATGAAATAACACCGGGCGCAAAAGCATTTTCTTGATGAAATTAAGAAAGGACCTAATAGGATGTATTACAAAGTAGCCTTGACTTAAGTGTACAAAAAGGGAAAAAATTCTTCACAACTGGACAGCATATTTTTAGATCATTATTAATAATAATAATAATAATAATAATAATAATAATAATAATAATAACAATAATAATAATAATAATAATAATAATAATAACTACTAAACTCCAGCAGTAAATGATGGCTGTCCGTGATGGTGTTGAGGATGCTGGAGATGTTCCAGATGTTCTCCTATGTTCCAGGTGAAGTGTGGAGGTTCTGGAGCTGCATTTGTCTGAACTGACACTGTCTGGAGTAAATATGGACTTAAACTGCTTCATTCTTTCTAATCACTGAACATTGTCAAATTAAATGAGGAATTTAAAAAATATATATATATATTCCACTTTTGTTTGAAATGTATTTGTCATATAAAGCTTGTCTGTTGTATGGAAAGAAAGATTCAATGCCATTTATGTTTGCAAGGGAAGTGATGTGTCGCCAGGGCTCTCAAGTTGACCCAAAACCTGCGCGTGAGATTTTCAGGATGTGCGGCCGAGCAGGGGGAGGAGGGGTTTGGGGTGGTGGTTTGAGAGCCCTGGGGCCTGTTTCAGAAAGCAGGGTTAGGAAACTGAACTCTGAGCTGTCAAACTCTGACTAACTCGGAGTTTTCGGTTTCAGAACACGTGATAACTTTTAGTTCACGCAACTCTGAGTTAAATCAACCTCGAGTAGAGCGCGTGCACGAGGCATCATCAATGGAACGCAGATCAAACGATTCACCATAGCAACGGGAGACGCTCGTCTTGTTTCTCTTCCGTGGAGCTCATAGAATCAGAATCACGTTCCATTGATGATGCCTTCTCTGCGTGAGATATCGGAGGTGTGGCGTGTGAAGACATTCAGATGTGTGTGTCTCACGCTCATTGCGTGAGACTTAAGAGCCCTGTGTGTCGCAATAAAACATTGAATCTAAATAAGAAATGAACTCACTCATGATTTCTTGGAGGAGAGAGGACGTCGTGACCAGAGACAGGGGGCAGTGTTGCCTTGTCGGAAAAATCGACCTTTAAGTTTATACCGTTTATAACACTAGTCATGAGATGAGGCAAATAATATGCATAATCAGAGAAAACTATATTTTATTTTAAATGAGATGAGCCTAGATAGATAAATAGATCTTTAGAAGTGCAGAGAGAGTTTATACAGTCAGCTTCTAACACTGAGAAATGCAGGACACACGCCATGCTAACAGCTTGTGGCGTTTTCTCAGCAGTGCTGTTTCCCTGCTTCAGAGAGCATTCTGCATATTGTGGGAAGAA
>JBBPCW010256845.1:0-11762 GCA_037974425.1 Phenacogrammus interruptus
ATGGCATTTCGAAGTTACTGACTGTAGAACAGTAACTAGTATGTTCTGTCAATGTATCAGCCATTGAATCATCTTATAATATAAACAGTAATAAAGCTTATACTAATATTAAAAAAATCGATACAATTTGAAACTAAAATTCAGTAATTTTACTGGGTCCCTCAGTTTGACGGCCCTCAAGCACATTTTAAATTATTTATTAAAAGTACCTGTGTTTGTTTTTTCTCATCCTGTAGTACCGAAAATAGTATCACGTACCATCCTTAGTATCGGTATCAAGATTGAAATTTCAGTATCGCGACAAGCCTAACTTATACACAAACCTCTTTATACGTATTGCTATTGCTATAGAGTGTGAAAAATCCTTAAAAACATAAAAACTAGCTTCCTTCAAATTTGAGGTCATTGAAAATGAACAGAACCATTCTTTCAAAATACTGGTGATATATTAAAGGTTTATTACCAAATTTTATTACTAAAATACAGCCCGGTTAGCTGGATGCCCTGAATCATGTTATAATTTACAGAGTAATAAGAGTTATCTCTGCTGATGTTTAATTGGATGTGCTTGAATCTTTTGGGGCAGTGGGTGGCCTAGTGGTTAGGGCATTCGGCCTGTGATCAGAAAGTCCGGGTTTGACCAATAGGCACCTCTGAGGTACCTTGAGCAAGGTACCGTCCCCACACACTGCTCCTCGGGCACTGTGTTCATAGCTGCCCCTTGCTTCACTTGGTGAATGGGTTAAATGCAGAAGAAGTATTTTGTGCTGTTCACACTGTGTGCTGTGGTGTGTTCACGTATGACAGATTGATCACTTTCACTTGAAGAGGGGAAGTGGACAGAGGGACTGAAACAGGTCATCTCTCAGTTGACCGGCTGTGGCTTGTGGTGGATTTGCAGGGCTGTATTCTGTTGTAAATATTTAGTTTGTGGTTGAGACCAAAAGCACACAGTCATAGTAGAAAGGGCAAGTGTGTGTCCTCTGAAGCGCAGGGCCAGCGGTCAGTCATGATGGGAAACGGAAATGTTTGAGCACGAGGTTTGAATAAAATTAACCAAACTGTGGACTCATGAAGCACTTTCTGTGCATCTGTGGGTTAATTTTAACCCGTCGTGTTCGATAGTTTTCTTCTCCAAGATTGTTTGGTTAGTGGTTACTGGAATGTGCAGCTCTGAAATGGGCACATTTTTGCTCCAGTCTGTCAGTTTAATGATTAAATTTTGCTGATTTTGTCTGGTCTATGTGTATTTAAATGAGGTTAGGTGTGGGGACTCGCACTATGTTTGAATGCTGCTTGTACCAACATGTCGGGGCACAACAAGCCATGACTGATGAACAGTTCTATTCTACTTTTTAAAAGAGCACTTTAATGTATTCAGTAAATAAAATAAAATAATACTCTCCAGTCAAAAGTTTGGGCACACCCTCTCATTCAACAAGTTTCTTTGTTTTTGTTATCAGCTACATTGTAGATTCATAATGAAAACATCACCTATTGCTCTGATGACAGCTTTGCACATTCACGAGGAATTGACCTGGAATGGTATTTAGTTAACAGGAGTTCTTCATTAGTGGAGTTTCTCTCCTTCTTAACATGTTTGGGATCATCAGTTGTGAGGGTCAGGTTGGTCCACAGTTAGTGATCCTGTTCCACTACGGTTCTACTCCACATTATCGCAAGAACCACTTAAAAAAAACAACAGTCCATCATTACCTGTTTACAGAACAAATTCTGGTTTGCTTTACTGCATAATTCCATGTGTTCCTTCATCATTTTGTTTATTTTCAATATTAATCTACAATATTAATCTCATTCAGAAAAACCCTGAATGAGAAGGTGTGCCCAAACTTTTATGACTGGTAGTGTGTGTGTTTGTACAATTTGCGTTAACATGTGTATGTGAAATGCACAAATTGCTATTATTTTATGAGCCAATGCAGTGTGAGCCATATGTGTGAGCCTGATTACAGTAGTGTTTGTAGAGCAGCTTTGCTATGATCTGTTTTCCTGCAGCTTCACTCCTGATTCAGTTTCTGATGGATGCACACACTCTGCTCTAAACATCACTGTTTTAATTGTTGCAGTTGTAAAATAATCTTAGAGTGTTGCGTAGTTTAATATTTCCAATGTATAATACATTATTTATGTGTATTATTTTAAATTTTCTCTGAACATTTTTTGTTTGGAATTTTGAATCAAGTTTTACACAGACACACTCCCACACATTACAAAATTAAAAAGCATAAATATAATAATAGACAGTATGAGCAATGTGTTTGTGTGTTTGCCCACACAGATTAAGCTTTGGTTTAAAAAATGCCAACAAATCAAGTATAAATAAATTCAAATTAGGAGTGGACATAAAAGTGTAATGATCAGTGCATCCTTAATATGATGTTATTATTATTATTATTATTATTATTATTATTATTATTATTATTATTATTATTATTATTATTATTATTATTATTACACATTGGCTGTAGAGAGGGTCATACTGAAGAGCTCTCCAGAGGGATGTTTTAGTGGATTTTTGGTGTCCGGCTGACTTCTTAATCAGACTCAGGTTGAGAATGATTGACAGACTGTGTGTTTGCTGCAAGAGGCCCGTTAATGAAACACTAAAAGTCCAGACTTCAGGCAAGGCAGGAAAGCTCAGGTTAGCAAACTTTGAAATAATTTTTGCTTTCCATATTAGTGTTCTGGGGAGGGGATGTCCAGCTTGAGTGATGGTGGGGAAACTCTGGATTACATTAGTTAGCTAAAGGAAAAGTCTCGAATATCTACAGCTTCCTGAAAAATAAGAGCAGTGTGATGTACGGGGGTCAGTAAAAGCGTATGAAAGAAGAAGCTTCTCCTTTCACTTGAAATTGACACACGTGACTGTGTATCTTCATTAGTACATGACAGTGCAAGTGCGCTTTCCTGTTGGAACGAGAGCATCAGCATGATTCGAATCCTCTTGTGAAACAAACTCAAATTGTCTTACAAGCAAACAGCACTTTATGTCCACAAGTATCCAGATGCCCCTTCTATAGAGTGAGCTCAGCTGACCTCTTGTGCCCCCAAAATGACTATGATCAAGGCCTGGACTCCACTAGACCTCTAAAGGTCTGTGGTTCTGCACCATCAGATCAAGTGCTGTAAGCTGTGAGATGGGACCTCCATGGATCTGACAAGTACATCCCACAGGTTCAAATTTTAGAGGCCTTGAACTCCTCAAATGGGCCCAGAACCGTGTTTACAGTGTTGGGGGTTCATCCTGCTGAAAGTGGAAATGTCATTAGGGAACAGGGTCTCCTCATCACCTAGAGCAGGGGTGTCAGACTCTGGTCCTGCAGGGCCGGTGTCCAGCACAGTTTGATGGTTCCCCTCCTCAAACACATTCACTAAACTTGACAATTAACTGACGAGGTGAACCAGGTGTTTTTCTGAGCAGGGAAATCACCAGAACCTGCTGGACCACGGCCCTCCAGGACAGGAGTTCAACACCCCTGACCTAGAGCATCACACTGCCTGTGCCACTTTGCCTTTTTCACTTTTTCCAAACTGTGATCAGACCAGGCCACCTTCTTCCATCACTACATTATTTAGTTCTGATGCCTATTGTAGGAGGGTTTGGTGATTGACAGGTGTCAGTATAGGCACTTTGACCCATTTGCACCTATTCAACCCCAAACATAGTTCTCTTGTCTATCAGAGCAGCATGTGCTTCTTCAGCAGATTGTTCTAGAGCAGATCTTTTATGGGATCAGACCAGACAGGCTGGTCTTCACTATCCATGACAATTAGTGAACCTAAGGGGTTCACAACCCTGTGGCCAGTTCTCTGCTCCTCCTTCCCTGGAGCACCTACTGTGTTGGAGATATTCTGACTGTTTGGTTCTTCTCAAAGTGTCTCAGATCCTTTCGCCTATTTTCTGCTTTCAACACCGACTTCAAGAACTGACTCTTCACTCAGTGCCAGGCATAAATACAACCTCCCAGTAGGAAACATTGTAACCAGATCTTGAACATTCATTTAGCCTCTCAGTGGTTTCAGCGTTGTGGCTGATTAGTTGAGTTATTTGGGAGAAAAGGAACTGCACACTTTCACATTAGCCGCTGCTCTAGAGATGCCTTGGGCTGTACACACGTGCAGTTGGGTGTGTGCATGTGTGTGTGTGTGAGAACATGAATGTACCAGTGTATGGGAAGCTGTGGTGAGGCTCTTTCCTTTCCAGCCCACAGACACAAGGCCCCTCTGTGGGTTATAGAGATGTCACCACACCCAAAGATAGTTCCACTGCGACTCAAAGGCCTGGCGTTTGCAGGTCACCTCATGAGTAGAAACACTAATGTGTTACAGCAACTAAAATGTGTCTATCATTTCCACCTGAAGAAAACACACCAACATAAACAGTCCCACAGTTCACTTACCTTTGTACAGAGCTGTACTTCCCCAACATCTAAACAATGCATTACTGTTAACAAAAGATACACGAAGTGGTGCCAGGTGTGAGGAGCCTCAGACATCACGTGACCCTCTAAGCATATAAACTACGTCATTTCTATTATTGCAGTCTTTTTCTCAGCCAGTGTTTATTCTATTAAGTTACCGTCACGTTGTCCTCCAGTCATATCCCCCATTCAATAACATCACATTGTTTGGAGGGCGCACTGCCAAAAAGCAAGAGGGTCACATGACCATGAAGGCACCAGGCTGTTTGACTATTCATGGAGGCCAAGTGCTGCCGATGGCTTGTTGCAAAGGACAGCTGATCATCTGTAGCAGTACTTCATTCAGAAAGAGATAAAAAAAAAAATACTACTTGAAGGCCACAGATATATGTCAAGTCAAATGTCAAATTTCATCGCTTTTTTAAATTAAAGATGATATTACGTTTTGTAAACAATATTATAGTTTGCCTATTCCCAATTTTATATAGTCCATAAATACCTTAAGGAGAAAATACAAACTGCACAAAGAAATGAGGTTAAGAACTGTTATAAAAATAATACTTTTGTATAAACTGTTAAAAAGTTTGACAGAAGAAGTTTTTTAATGATTTAACAGATGGTAAAACATTAAACGCACTTCAAATAACTTTCAAATTAGCATTTTCCTGGAGAAAAATAAAGGATTCCCTGAGTTTCAGTTTTGTCCATGTGTTTTTATTTTGTTACAAAACTAGCTGCTTATTATGCGTAGCCAAGACAACAGTTCAGAAAAGTCTGAGCAGTTTCTGAAAAAATACATGTAATTGTAATCATATTTATTGTATGTAAACTGTTTTATTAACTTTTTTCTGGAAGTAAAAGCATTAAATAGTGGTTAAACTGAAAAATTGTCCAACCGGAATGTTTTTTCTAGTGGTATCTAGATCTATGTTTTATCTGTCTAGCATTAGCTTGGTGCTAACACATTATTATAATTTACATAGGGGCGCTAGCACTAATTAGCATGAGGGGTTTGTTGGTGTTTTAGAGCAGGGTCTTAAGACTTACTTGGACTCAACTGACCTACAGTTGCCAACTGATTCTGATTATTGCACTCTAGCTCCATCATAGAGCACCAGCTTAGAGAATGTGGGTTACTTTTGGTTGAGTGACCCCAGTGCCCCCAGGCTGTTACAGCCCACCAATCAACATCTCAATGGCTGTAAAGGGCAAATACCAGTGTCCCTGGTCATGGCCGCATTGTGTTCGTGCAGTGGACCAAACATTACGACACAAACTTTGATGCTCCTCCTGCATACTCGCTTTTTGTCTGGAGACAGTCAGTTCATGTATTTACATTCTGTTACCATGGCGACTGGAAACATCACACAACACAGTCATTTGAAGCCTTAAAATGTTTAATATAACTTAACAAAATGCTAATGGCTGTCTGATCTGAGCTGTTGTGTTGCTCATACAGTTTTTAGTCCCAAAAAGTCCCCACATTTTTGTCATCTTACATCTAGTCACCTTACAGCTCTTGAATCATTGCATTTATACATACATCATTAACAAGCGATTTAGAAGAACATAAAACCAGACCATAAACACCTATCACACATCACAAGTCACTTTAAAGTTCATATCAAAATTCACATTGAGTTGAGGTAAAAAAAAAAAAAGAGAAGTATGACAATACAAATGATCAAAGTGTATCATCTTTACATTAAAACTGAAAACATACTTTACCCTAAAACAAGGATAAAAGTAAATACTTGAAAATCTGAGAGTGTATGCCATGTGTATAACCTAGGTGTAACAGTTGAGACCAACAGCTGCAAAAACAAAAAATATTAGGAAATTAAAACTTTCCTGTCATTGAGGAAGATAGCACCATGGGAAAATGAGATTTAAAACTTGTAATGTAAGGTAAAATGTAACCATACTATAATTAATGTTAATAATAAACAGAGCTCAGCTTTTTATAATAGAAAAGGAGAATTACTGTATAAATGACTGACAGTAACAGGGTTTACAGTTCATACTAATTTGCGCCTAGTTAGCTAATGTTCAAGGTCACAAGAGCAGATGTCACACAGTTTGAAAGGATGATACTTATAGATATGGTAAATATCAATATACAAAAAATATTATTTTATTTTTTTTTGCTAAAAATTGGTAACAGTAATCACGTGGTATGATGTCCCATGATGTCCCCACCTACAACAATTTCATTAAACAACAAAATTCTACATTATAGAACAGAGACTTGTGTTTTAAATGTTGGAAATCCTCTTCCTGTAAATTATGTCACTGCAGGAATGTGCCATTATTTTTAAGGGATTTTGTGTCAGTAACAGGGTTGACTTGAAGTCAGGAGACACTGATAAAATGATTTAAATTTTATAGGGAACAAATGTGTTCATTGCTTAACAATGAGATTACTTTTAGAACAATATACAAATGTGGGAATTTTATAATTTTTCCAACAATTTACTATTAAGAAGACCTGCTGAAAAATACCTTTCAGGCGAAACTCCCTACCTTATCAACATAAATGCTTCTAAAAATACAGTTTTCCACAAAAGAACTGAATGCTCCATGTTAGCTGTGATTATTTACTGTTTGTCTCATTTACTTTTTACCACCTTTCATCTTCACATATCAACAGGTTGAACAGTTTTAAGTGCAACACCTGGGAATATTGGAAATCAAGTTCCACAATCATTTTTTTGTTCACTGTACAGATACCCCAGTCTAGCCTTTCTGAATTTCTGCACTTCTGCACTTGTATAAGTGTAGCCTATGTGATGAGAACAGAATCTTGAATCTTGAGCTGAAATAGATCCAAGAATGTGCTTGGATGTTTTTTATGAAGGCCTATGGGACTTTGGTCAATGGTTCAAAAATGCAAGGAAGGAAGTGAGCTCTATTCCTTCACTTCCTCTCTGTAGTGAACGTGTCCTGCAGTAAAACCCTGAACTTACTTTCATTTCCTCCTCCGGAAAAGCACAGAACTCAGGATGGGGAATTTCACTCCTGTTTCAGAACGCATAGATAGCATCATGGGCCGCGGAACCATTATAGCTGGGACGGGGGTGGGTGGGTCATGCCCCTCCCACTTTTGAAGATCATTTGTATAACGGTTGAGACTCACACACACTCACATACACACCCACCAATGGGCAACACTTTGCATGCGCAACCCCCAGTCTTTTCCCCCGGACAACAACCGTGACTTTGCATGCTACCAGCATCAAGGCGAGATGTTTAGCTGCTCTGAAGTTAGGTGACAAATAGAGCAAATACATTAACAATTCACAACAGAAAGTAAGCAAGAACCTCACTCAGCAACAGGAACTGTTAAAAAATTAATTGTAATACACTTTTATTTTACTATGAAAGTCTACTCTGAAGGCCACAAGGTGGCGCCAGACCTTGGATGTTAAAGGATGTTAAGAGTGTCCGAGACTCTGCAGAGACTCGTCTGCTTTCATGATGAAGAATCCCAATAATAATGTAATATCGTAGCTCAAATATTGTGATGGTACCGTATCTCTGTCTCCATGGCGACCACCCTTGATGTAGAGGGATGTTCAGTACCACACTGCAGGAGACGTGATTATCCAAGCCTAATTACAGTCACTGTGGCTTGAATGCTGTAATAACAGTATTTTGTGTGTGTGTCTGTCTGTGTCTGTGTGTGTTTAGCATCCACAGCGTTCCCCCAGTCGGAGCAGAATGCCGCGTCCGCTCAACATGAACACCTATGCCAATAAGAAGAGCGCGGCTGAGAGCATGCTGGATGTGGCGCTGCTCATGGCCAACGCCTCCCAGCTGAAGGCCGTCCTGGACCAGGGCCCATCGATGACCTTCTACTCCGGACTGATCACCCTCATCTGCATCTCCCTCATCCTGCAGGTCCTGGTGGGAGTCCTGCTCATATTCATAGGTGAGATTAAGATATATACACAGCATTCCCCCGCAAAGTTGCTCTTCGGAGTTTGCGGCCTCAGTTGTTCACGGATACCCCCATAAATTTTTCCGCATTTTTTTTGGTATCAATATATAATTAGTCATGCATTTTAGTGCTTTACTTATTTACTTATTTTGTAACAGAACTATTAATGTGAAGTTCAGCTAAATGTCCATATAAAATATGACTATACATTTTTTTGTTGCTTTTGAGAGAACACGTGCAACTGTATATCGGCTGCTGCCCTGGCAGATGCAGTCCAGCCTCTAGCATGCAGTCTGACCATTACACCAGCTGGCCAAGGATTTTCATCTCATCTTAGCATCCCGTATTTTCCTCAAACAAGCCTCATTCCCGTTCTGTTTTGGTATTTTTCTTTTCACAATGTGGTGTTTAGTCAAGTGGAATCTGAACGATGAAAGTAAACACTACCAGCTGAACCTCCTGGAGAACATCAGTACTGCCCTGGTCTTCATCATCGTGGTGGTGAACGTCTTCATCACGGCGTTTGGTGTGCAGAGTCCGAAAACTGTGACGCATTCGCCATGATGACCAGTGTACCTTCACTCTTCAGGTAAAGACCAAACACAGCAGCTCCAGTGATACACACATACACACACACACACACGGTCTGATTACCAGATATGTGGTTTTCCTGTGGTTGGATAATGACCCGCTTGATTCATGGGCAAGAAGTGCCACTTCTCTTCTGCCTTGATTCAACTCTCTTCCTTTCAAAGACTCTCATTTTCAGTCCAGTCCCAGATCCTGACCAGTTTCAGAGGAATGTTTTTGTTTATTAAGACACACAGTGACCTACATATGAATAATTCAAGCAGAACAAAGACCATCTAACTAAAGACCTAAACAGATGATCAGGCGGTGATCAGTATACTGGTGTTGCTGAATGCTGAGTGGTTGTAACTTTTTTAAAAGTTATTTTGCAATTATTTTGCAAAACATAAGCAAATGAGAGGGGGCTCAAGACTTTTGCAGACTACTTTATGTATAATATATATATGTTATATATCTTCTTATATATCTTATATATATATCAAATGTGTCCTAAATTACTTAAGAATTGTACAAACATTTCCTTCCTCCAGTTATGAAGAACCTCAACCAGGGAGCTTTTTTCACAAAACACATCTTCTGCGTGACCAGCAGGCTGCGAGCGGCACCCCGGGACTTCGACAGCTGCGTAAAAGTTCTTGTGAAAGTGACCAGGATATGTGGAACGTGTCTTGGTGTCTCACATTATGCAAAGAAAGACAGTTTTTGTTAACCCACAGTCACCACTCCAAATGTTAAAGCTCCCGGCCAGACTACTGACAGTATTTAAGGACTGATGACATTATGTTTAAAGGAAAAGACCAAAAATCTGTATTAGGGCTTCCAATATTACGGACTGGTGTGTTTTGTCTGCAGGACAATGGGCCTCTTTTAATGTATATAATGTTGATCATTTTAGATCTAGGCAGTACCAAAACCAGTGTGTATTATACGTGTGTGTGTGTGTGTGTGTGTGTACCAAGGAGAAAGCCCAGGATGATGACGACTCTGGTAATCTGTGAGAACAAAAATGACCAAAGGCCGACATTCCAAAAGCAACTAAGATAATTATTTTGATAATTAATTATTATTATTATTCAGATGGAGAGCCTGTAAACAAATAGAAAAACAGTAGCTCTATGGCTTTTGAAACTAAAGTTACAGCACCCTCTAGTGGTCACAATTTTCATTACAGACCACTAAAACGGGAGAAATCATATTTTAAACCTCTTATTTGATCTTTTTGATGGTTTTGTTTGTATTTTTAAATGTACATTGTTTTACTTTTTGGGTGAGTTTATGTAATCATCATTACATTCTTTTTAATCCTGTTTTATACTATTTTCAGAACTATTTTTAGTATTTTTTTATTTACCAAAGAATGTTACAATCTGGAGAAAAAAAGAAATAAAAAATGGAAGAAAATGCTGAAACAGAAAAATGTGTTTAATGGCACTGATAAAGTTAAGGTGCTTGGGGATTTCCATTCAGGCACAGAAATACATGCATTATGGGTTCATTACAGCCACTGACATTACAACCGCACTTGAAATGAAACATTATTTTAAAACTCTGCAAACAAATTTGATTTACAGGAAGAATCTGGAACCAGGACACCCAGACATAAAAACTTGTGTATGAACATAAGAGAACACCAAAACCTTTTTTTTTCTATTAAAGCAGGCATAGATACCAAACAATGGAATCAAACATGGTGATTAGCATGATCTCACGACATGCTAACATTTGTACCCATTGATTGTTAGGCACTTGGACCAAAAAATTTATTTTATATTGTCAACAAACCTTCATTATGGACCGGCTTCATTATGGCTGGAGATCAGTTAAAGATCTAATGCATAGTCGAACTACATTGATGGTAAATTAGGGTTAAATTAGGCTGAGCATCCTGCTTTAGAACATTCTCGGGTGCTTTTAGTTGAAAGAACCTCCTACTAACCATTTAATTCTTAATTTGCAGAATTGTTTAAAATGTATCTATGGCTTCATGCAAGTACTAACAAACATGGCCCCTGTTAAACTAGGGACAAATTCATAAGGCTACAGACACTCAATCAAATCAAGAGCTGCTAAACCCTCCAGGTGCAGTATCTTATTGGACTCAAATAGTGTTTAAAATGCTGAGACTAATATAATAAAAACAGGCTGAACATACACTTGTAAAAACAGGCAGCACTCCAGTAGGGCACATATATATGTATAGTGTAGAAATATGTAGCTGCTAAGAACAGTGTACAGGTGTGATATAACTGACGCACAGTGTGATATAAGTTGCACAGATCAAAGGTCTCCCAATTCAGTCCTGCAGGCCCACAGTACTGTCCAGTTTAGTGTCCATGACTGCATTCAAACCAGGTCAAGGTGTTACAAGGTCACACAAATAAACCTGATGCTCAAAATTAGGTATATTAAGTCTGAGTGGACATCAAGATAGCCCACAGCACCACCAGACTCATGAGCTGCCACTGTAAACTCTAACAAACCCCACAATTAAAATAACATTAATTATAAATGCTGGTATTATTTGCTGTTCAATTTGACGAACAGTCTACAACATCCAAATATCTCAGTGCAAGTTTTCATTGTTATTCCTATTTTTACATGAAAATATTTCATTTCATTATAAATATGATGTTCAAAGTTGGGTTTTAAAGCATGTTAAAGCTGAGTGGTCACCCACAGCAACACCAGATTCACGAGCTACCACTGTAAAATCTAACGAACCCCAGAAATAAATAACTTTAATTAGAAATGCTGGCATTTCTTGCCGTCCCTTTTGCCAAGCAAACAGT
>JBBPCW010256931.1:0-13188 GCA_037974425.1 Phenacogrammus interruptus
GTGATGTGGAGGGTCAACAAATTAAGGTATTTCAAGCACAGATGTTTCCTAGTACAATATACTTGAGCAAACGGTCACAGCATCTGGTGACGTTCATATCTTCTTGTGCATGGTACAGTTATCCATGTGAAATGTGTGTTCTGTGCGTAAGTTTAGGTCATGTTTATTGTCACGTGCACTGAACATCTCTCAACACAACAGAATCCTGCTGCAGATCGTACTGAAGTGTGTATGCAGGGGAGCAAAGAATACTTTAAATGTGATTAGCAGTAATATTAAATATTTCTGTTATGAGAAGTCACATGTAAAGTCCATTGAGCTCAAAATGTGAAATTTTGTATCTACTTCTTGGGTACCAACATGTGATGTGTATTTTGTAAATTTGCATGGATCTTCAGCATATCGCTCTTGAAAATAAATCTGAAATCATTAATCTTTGAATAAATGAATAATGTTTATCATGAATAATGTTTAATTATTCAATAAATCGTGCAGCCACTGTTAAACATTGATGCATTACCAAATATGTGTAATTCTTCATGTAGGTTTTCTGTACATGTTCTGTAGATTTTACTGTAAGACTGTAATAATTAGTTGGTTCTACTTAGACACCAGAGGGAGCTCTCGAGAAAGGTTTGAAATAAAGTGAATGAAATTGGCACCTTATAGTGACACTTCAATACAGCACAGCCAAGCACGCAGTTAGAACAGCGTGAAATTCTTTCTCTGCACTTAACCCATTCACCAAGCAGCCATCAGTGAGGGAAGCAGTGTGTGTGAACAGTACGCTGCTCCAGAGTACATCCGTGGTGTCACCAGCAGTCCGTGGATTCGAACCTACACTCAACAGCTGTCCTGAGTAAATGGAAAATTATATTTGCATTTAAAATATGTGGATATTTTTAAGGAACATGCATTTGTAAGCAATGAGAGAGGTCACTATGCAATGCAGTGGCAGGCTGTTCTGTTTGCAGAATAACATCATATAGAATAACATATGTGCTGATTAAATCCTTTTGTTTTCAGGTGTTTAATTTGTTAACCGTTGTCATAAAAGTGTGAATAAATATTTTTGTGACAGTTATTTTTAGCCATTTTCTCATGTATTCATATATTTATTGATTCTGACTCACATTGTAATTTATAATTTAGCTTCCTTTTATATTTTGTCCAAGCATGATGTTTGTGTTTATATACTGCTAAAAAAAATAAAGGGAACACTTAAACAACACAATGTAACTTCAGGTCAATCACACATCTGTGAAATCAAACTGTCCACTTAGGAAACAACACTGATTTACAGTCTACACTCTCTCATTGACAATCAGTGTTGCCTCCTAAGTGAACAGTTTGATTTCACAGACGTGTGATTGACTTGAAGTTACATTGTGTTGTTTAAGTGTTCCCTTTATTTTTTTGAACAGCATACTTGCCTAAACAAAAGTGGAAATGCACCTAAGGACAATTCAAATTAAATGATAAGTGCCCAAATAACAGTGCACCGTGGTTAGTGAAAGACTAGCATAATCTGGCATGTTCTCATAGCGCTTAATGTTTAAAATGGCCAGCTAATGCTAGACTGATTAGAAGCTGAGACTGATTCATGATGTAAAAACTTTCTGGATTGTCTCAATTAACTGTTTTCCTCAATTTTCATCAAATATTATCCACAAAACTAGCAGACGTGAAACAACTAATTACCTTTATTTCTGGAACAGTAATATCAAATAAAAAGGCCAAGCACCAGTATGCACAGTCCCAGTTCGCAACCTATCATAATTGCCGCAGCCGAAGATATAGCCTTGTTTGTTCTAACACAGGCATGGGTTTTTCTGAACCTTTAAAATAATTATGTGGTAAACAGGCTTAGATAACATACAAATAGATTACAGTCACGGTGTAACATTTAGTGAAGTAATGGATGTTTCTACTAGTAAGAATCAAGGGAAATGTTCATCAAGTTTGTCTTAGCGTTCACTCACATGCTTCTCCAAAGTTCTTGAGCTTGTTTCTGTGCTCACGTTTGCTGGTTATACATTTCACATTTTCATTCAGGGCTGGACTGGGACAAAAATTGCCCAGAGCATTTTGAGTGGAGAAATTTCTCCTACCTAAATGTTGGCCAGTCCAGCCCGGTTTTCATTTTTAAGTCAACAGATAAATCTCCAAACACTAGAGCGCATTCATACAAGCCATATTTTTGCTCACGGTGTGTGAAGAATTTTTATAATTCAACAACTGTCAACAGGCACAAATGCATTAGGAAGAGGGTGAGAAAATCAGTATGTTAAATTTGGTAGATATTAAATATTTGTTACATATTAGACGTTAAATGTTGGATCTGCCTTAGCCAGCTCTAGAAATGGATGCAAGGAGAACTTCTCCAAAGCTGTAAATCATACAACTGAGTTCTGAAGATCTGAAGACCAAATCCTCTCTGCAAGAAACATCCAAAGAACTGTGCATGGAATTTCTAGAAGATTTGGATGGAGTTGTGTAAAGCAAGCTATAGCTGCAATAAGCTCAAAGCACAGTAAGCTACCACAGATTGATCTCTCTCTCTGGAATCCCTCTCTTACTTCAACACAACTTTTGACGTCTTCTCACAAGTTTCGTGTAGCAGCTTGCAATGAGAACGTCGAATATTAGAATTTCCGTAGTATAAGTGTTTCATTTATTTGAGTGTTTGCCTAAATAATGAATAGTCTTGAATTAAAAAGAAACATGTTGTTTGTTAATATCACACACACAGGAGCATGTGGCTTCTCAAGGTCAAGGAGATGACGTCACGTCTAGTATATAAACAAGAAGAAATTGTATCACCCTCACACAGCCACTGAAGTCATTAGGTTTCATGCCCGCATGTCAAACCCTCTTCAACCTCCAGCCCAAACCTATCCACGGTACCGTGAGTAACCTGACTCATAGAGTCGTTTATGTACTAGTCTGTGTGTGTTCAGAACGTGAGTTCAACTTGTTGTGGACTCTAACTCCGTTAGGGAGCATTCTGAGAATAAACCGCGTGGCTTACCTGCTCTCTCGTGTCCTATCACGTCTGAGTCCTTCCACCACGCAACACAGTGGGCACAGTTCACTCAATATTCTGCCGTCCACCATGACAGAATGGCTGTGTCCTGGAGCTTAGATGAGAAGAAACAACTGTGTGAGATGGTCACGCAGCAGATGGCTGAGATCGGAAACCTGAAGCAGGAAGTGGCAAATCTCCATGCTGAGACCTCCGGTCTTCGCGCTGAGATCGCCACCCTGCGGCAGACCGTGAATCAGCAGGCTGCTGCGAGTCGTAGTACTTCCACAGCTGCTTCTCCACCCCCTGTAGTTCAACTTCCACCTCAACTTCCCAAAATAGCCTTCCCAGAAAAATGAAATGGTAAGGATGGGAAGTGTGAGGTTTTTCTAACTAACTTCCGCCTGCTCTTTGAGTTTCAGGGGCAGCGCTATTCTACAGACCAGAGCAGGATCGCACTCCTCACTTCCCTCTTTACCGGGCAGGCAGTTGAGTGGGCTGTGGCGGTCTCAAATTCTGATTCTGACACTGTTCGTTCCTATCTGGAATTCACCAAACAACTTAAGGCCGCCTTCCAACATCCGGAGAGCGAGATGTTGGTGGACTCGCACCGGTACCACCTACGCCAAGGAGATTGCCCGGTGAGCCAGTACACCACAGACTTCAGAAAACTAGCTGTACAAACAACCTGGAGCGAGGCAGCTCTTCACACTGCCTATTATGAGGGGCTGAGCCCTCGCCTGAAGACCGAGCTTGCTGCTCGTGAACTGCCTGTCACGCTGGAGGGGATGATCCAGATGTGCCTGTACGTGGATCTGCGACTCGCCAGCACCCCCAGGTCCAGCGCGCGTCCCGGCAGTCCAGAACATGCTTTCGTCATCCCCTCCATGCCGGCTCACCGGGTTCCTCCACCCGCCTCTGAGGCCCACTCATCCGGAGCTGGGGAACCCATGCAGTTAGGGCGCAGCTCCCTGTCGGCTGCAGAGAAAGAGAGATGATTCCGTGAGGGCCTGTGTGCCTATTGTGCCTCCCCTGACCACCATTGTGTCGTCTGTCCTCTCCAGCCGGGAAACGGACAGACCAAGTGATAAGGGGGAGAAACTCACTTGGTCCGCCAGCTCACACCTCCTGCCAGTTAACCATTTCCCAAATAGTCATTCAGGTGAGTCTCTCGGGGGCAGCTGGTAACTACATTGATCATGCTTTTGCATCCCAGTTGGGTTTCAAACAGAGGTGTTATGCCAGCTGGTAAAAATTACAGCCGTGGACGGTCGACCCCTATCAACCAGCCCCATTTGCCTGCGCACTAAACCTATGACCATGTCCATCAATGAGAATAGCGAATCCATCATCTTCCTGATAACCCAACTCACTTCACCTCCTCACCTCCTTGGGCTACCCTGGTTTATCCGTCACGACCCCATCATCTCTACAATGAGGTCCGAACTGCAGTGAACTCTGCAGTCCGGCGCCGGTTGGGACATGCTCTGGGGAGTCCGAGGCCTCCGATGTCAACCTGGAGACCATTCCCGTCCCGTATCGTGACCTGGTGGGGGTTTTCAGCAAAAAGGAGGCCACCAAGCTGCCACCTCATCACCCCTACTACTTGGCCATCGAACTCCTGCCAGGCATGGTACCACCCCGCGGCCACCTTTACTCGCTTACACGTGACGAACAAAATGCCATGAAGGAGTACATCACTGAGGTGCTCCGTAATGGTACCATCCACCCCTCGAAGTCTCCTGCTGCCGTGGGGTTCTTCTTTGTTAAGAAGAAAGATGGGGGTCTCCGTCCCTGTGTCGACTATCGGGGGCTGTCAAGAACCGTCATCCACTCCCGCTCATCAACACCACCCTGGACTCTCTCTCTGGTGCCAAAATCTTCACTAAACTGGATTTACGGAGTGCTTACAACCTCGTCCGTATCAGAGAGGGAGACGAGTGGAAGACGGCCTTCATAACCCCCACCGGCCACTATGAGACCCTGGTTATGCCCTTTGGCTTATGTAACAGCCCATCAGCCTTCCAACAGGTCATTTCAGATGTCCTCTGCGACATGCTGGGGAGATAGGTTTTCGCTTATCTTTACAACATCTTAATTTATTCTACCAAATTAGAGGAGTACACCCAGCATGTCAGGGCAGTTTTAAAGAGGCTGCTGGCCCATCACCTGTTCTGCAAGCTAGAAAAATGTGCGTTCCACTAGCACTCCACTACCTTCCTTGGTTTTGTCGTCTCCTCCCAGGGGGTAGCCATGGATCCTCAGAAGCTGGAGGCTGTGCGATCGTGGCCCCTACCCACATCGCTAAAACAGCTTCAACGTTTTCTGGGGTTTGCCAACTTCTACCAGCGATTTATCTGGGGCTTCAGTTTGGTTGCGGCACCTCTTACTGCCCTCACCAAACCCAAGACCGGAACCTTCCATCTCACCTCAGAAGCCATCTCTGCCATTCATCACCTCTGCCAACTCTTCACCACCGCACCAGTTCTCATCCACCCGGACCAGGAGCAACCATTCGTTGTCGAGGTGGACACCTCCGATGTGGGCGTAGGAGTTGTTTTCTCACAGCAAGGTCCAGACAGGAAACAACATCCATGTTGTTTCTTCTCCAGAAAATTTAATCCCACGCAGCAGCAGTACGGGGTGGGGGACCATGAGTTGCTTGCCATCAAGTGGGCTCTGGAGGAATGGCGTCATTGGCTCCAGGGCGGCAGTGACCCATTCACCGTCTGGACGGACCATCAGAACCTCACAACGATCCGACAAGCCAAGATCTACAATCCAGGCAGGCGCAGTGGGCACTCTTCTTTGAGCAGTTTAATTTCACTATCTCGTACCACGCGGGATCCAAAAACATCAAGGCTGATGCCCTCTCACGCCAGGTCAAGACTGAGAGCTCCCGGGTGGATCCCGCGCCTGTCCTGCCTGCTGACATCATCATTGCTCCTCTCCGGTGGGGGTTAGAAGAGAGGGTCCGTCAGGCACAGGCCTTGGAGTCTCCTCCTCCTGAGACTCCGGCCGGCAAACTCTTTGTGCCTACTGGAGTGCATCAGGAGACGCTGTAGTGGGCACATTCTTCCGCCTTGGCCGGCCACCCTGGAGAATTGAGAACTTTGAAACTCCTAAATGGGGCGTTTTGGTGGCCGTCCATGAACCAGGACGTACAGGGGTTCGTCCAGGCCTGTTCAGTTTGCGCCTGCTCCAAATCCTCCAACTCTGCTGCAGTGGGTGACCTGCAGCCCCTCCCAGTCCCTACAAGGCCTTGGTCGCACATTGGACTGGATTTTGTCACGGGACTGCCGGAGTCTCGTGGAAAGAACACCATCCTTACCATCGTGGACAGGTTCTCCAAGGCTTTCCACCTGGTGGCCCTTGCCGGACTCCCCACTGCCAAGGAAACAGCTGAAATTCTCATTGAGCACGTAGTCCGCTTGCATGGGTTCCTCAAGGACATCGTCTCGGACAAAGGGCCCCAGTTCACAGCGCAGTTCTGGAAGGCCTTCTGCCGTCTGATCAAGGCCACTACTAGTCTGTCTTCTGGCTATCACCCGCAGACTAACGGTCAGACGGAGCGGACCAACCAACATCTGGAGCGCTTCCTTTGCTGCTTCGTGGAAGAATGACAGCGCTCCTGGGCGGATTATCTCCTCTGGGCTGAGCTCTCCCATAATCTGCTCCAATCCTCCGCCACCAGGCTCAGCCTCTTTGAAGTGTGCCACGGCTACCAACCCCCGATGATTGACCATCAGGAGCCGGGGGTTGACATGCCATCCGCCCAACAGTTGGTCCGCCGGTGCCGCCAACTGTGGACCCAGGCTCAGAAGGCCATCACCCGGACCAACCAGGACGGTTGTTCCACGTAGGTGACCGAGTCTACCTCTCCAATCGGCAAATCAACCTCCACACTGAATCACGGAAGCTGTCACCCCGCTTCTCTGGCCCATTCAAGATCACCCACCAGATCAACCCGGTCACCTATAGGCTCCAGCTGCCTGCCTCTCTCTGGATTCATCCTGTGTTCCATATCTCTGAACTGAAACCTGTGTTTTTCTCCCCTCTGTCTACCCAGGATACTGCACCTCCTCCTCGGATCATTGACGGTGGTCCTGCATATACGGTTCGGTGGATCCTCGACTCGCGACACCGTGCCTGTGGCACCCAGTACCTCATCGACTGGGAAGGCTATGTTCCGGAGGAACGGTCTTGGGTCCCCGGCCGTCACGTCCTGGACAAGTCTCTCATCGAGGACTACCGTCGCAGGGTGTCCTCCCTGCCTGGACCGTCGGGAGTCGGTCCTAGAGGGGGGGTGTACTGTCACACACACAGGAGCACGTGGCGTCTCAAGGTTAAGGAGATGACGTCACGTCTAGTATATAAACAGGAAGAAATTGTATCACCCTCACACAGCCACTGAAGTCATTACGCTTCATGCCCATGTGTCAAACCCTCTTCAACCTCCAGCCCAAACCTATCCACGGTACCGTGAGTAACCTGACTAAACTTCGTTTATATACTAGTCTGTGTGTGTTCAGAACGCGAGTTCAACTTGGTGTGGACTCTAACTCAGTTAGGGAACGTTCTGAGAATAAACCGCGTGGCTTACCTGCTCTCTCTTGTCCTATCACGTCTGAGTCCTTCCACCGTGTAACACAGTGGGCACAGTTCACTCAATATTCTGCCTTCCCCCATGACATTTAATAAGTTTTTGAAATAAAACTGAAGACATATTGGAACTCGAGCAGCTGATATGGAATCTCGTAGATCTCAGCTGACACAGAATATGACGAATCCTTTTATGCAGTGTATATTTTTATTATATAATGCTATAGTTCCAATAAGCTCGTAGCAGCTTCAGATTGATTTCTGTCTCCGACTCCTTCACTCTTCCTCTCTCACGATGGCTTTAAGGTATGTTACCTCTCTCACTTCAACACAACTTTTGACGTTTCCACACAAGTTTTGATGGAATGCTGAAGCATGCTTTACTGCCTGGCAATCTGATGGATAAACCTGTGTTTGGCAGATTCTAAGCAAATGTTACTTAGGAGAATGCTGAGAGCCAGCTGTAAATTTCGGTGGAGGAGGGATCATGGACTGGGACTGTTTTTCAGGTTTTGGGTTGAATGCCAATGCAACAGCAGAAAGGGGATCTTATGTTTTTATATTCTTCCAGTTTCAAGGCAAAAGTCCGGTGAAGGTGATTTTCTGTTCCAGAATAAACGTGTCTCTGTGCACAAAGCAAAGTCAATAAAGAGATGGTTTGATGAGTTTGATGTGAAGATGTTATTTTGACCTATATAGGATCCGGACCTTTTGTGTGATTTAGAAGACTGATTAGGAGCTAGACCTTCTTAGAGCTGTAATCGGGCCTTAAAAGTTAGGCCCGACAAGGCCCGAACCCGACACGTACATTTTAATTGACAGCTTTTTAAAAGCCTGAATCCGTGTTCAGCCCAAAATTACTCAAATGTGCACATGCACACAGCTCTTTTGCCATTTGTCAAAAATGAGTCATTGATACGTTTTAACATCGTTTATTCTATAGCATGACTAACGTAAGCTATAGGCCACTTGGAATTTGGAACAAAGAAATAAAGTAAGTCCTCTGTTAACATTGTAACATCTCAACACTGTAAATAGGCTTAGGCATACACTTAGACAAATAGGTCAAGGAGCCAATAAAATGAGTCTTTCTTAACAAATTAAATTAAGATAAATTCTAAATTAAGATGGGTATTGGCAATAACAATATTAAGATGAAGGCTTTGATTCACCACTTCTCTCCAGCTGAAATAATATAAGAATAATGCCAACATCAACCTACATACTATCTCAACATTATGCATTTAAGACTCAATTCATATTTAGTTATAATTTGAAAAACCTTAGTTCACCAGGTTTAGCTACATGTTTTTGTGGAGAAAAATTATTGAATCCACTGTAGATGGCTTTAGTGCGGTCCTGTGCTCACTGATGGTGCGTCCAGCAGCACTGGACACCCTTTCACTGCTGTTGCTAGGGATCGGGATGCAACCAAAACATCTAGCATCAGTTTCACCTCTTCGGCATCCATTTTCGCTAATCGAAACACATCACCTGGCTGCTCATTTCTCGCGTAAGCCCGAGCCCAGCCCGAGATGTGGTCATAACTTTTGGAAATTAGTGTATGAAAAACACCAAAGCAAGTGTCATTAAAATCCCGTGGTTCTTTGTTGGGTGATTTGTATTTCTATACAATTATACCGTACTGTATATTTTATAGTATATTTTATGATTTAAGCATGAGACAGCAGTGGCGCCATAACTCCAAAGTGTTGGTGAGGAAATATGAATGTCCTCCGTCATTGTGAGAGGAATTACAATATTTGTAAGATACTTTGCTTGTTATCAAGATGGGCTACATGTCAAATATAAGGCATTACAGTCAAATCTGATTTTGTAATAAGTGCATATGAAGCGCCCTTTTAAATAGATGCTTACAACTGTGAGTGTACACAATGTTACCAGCCATTTGTCTGCCCCAAACAGGCAAATCCCATAATCTGTCCAGTATGCTTTATGCTTTATCAGTATACCTGCTATTCCAGGTGTGTTACAAAGAGAATACATTATGTTTATAGATCAGTTTCCAATGAGTTTTGACTTGGTGAAATGTACATGAACAAAATAACAAATTCATGAAACCAGGATAAACCAGGATCTTTTTTTTTTACTTTTAAGGTGTTGCTCCTAGGATGAAAAATCACAAAGAATACACTTTTTGCTCCCTTGATAATATGATTAAAACAATTTATCAGATTAAATTAATTTGTATGGCAATATATTGTTTCCTCCAAATAAAATCCATATCAGTCTGGTTATCTACAATTTAAATAAATCCATGTTACCATATACTGAATTAAATTCTGTTTACTCTTCACAATATTTTCTATTTTTGTTTTCTGTCTCACTTTGTAACTCTGAAAAAAATAACAATAACATACTTAAAAAGAATGCCTTGAATAAATATTAAGCAAATGTGACTTGCATCTGAAAAATTGTCAGCACATAGATTGTCTTCACCATCTCATATTGTCATATCGGCCACCCCAGTGGAAGCTGAGAGTTTTTCATTGCTCTTTTTTTTAGGAGAGTATTCACTATATATTTTTGAAACTCATTGATAAAGGCAATAAAGCATAATTTCACATCTGTAAATTTACATTTTAATTTACATGAAACATATGTTCACAAGTACGTTTCGTTGCACTGTTTTCTGGGAAAGCAATACCACATTTCCGCCAAAGTATTTTTTTTCATCAGTATTTTTAATAAGAATCTCACAAAGCTTTTTTAGCAATGAGCATTTCCAGAACAAATGTACAAGTTTATGTACATACACAAAACAACAACATCAACAATGAATAAAATAATAATATTTACATAGCACATTACAATTTACAAACAAATCTCAACGTGCATACAAATACAAAAAACAAAATAACTAAATAACAGGCCGTCCATGGCAAGAACCCCGTGCAGTATTTGGCACCCCAAGCACAGTTAGTTTAAGTCCCTACAACTACAGTTCACATCAATGTCTCTATTAAATTTGAATTAAATGTAGTTCTTAGCTGGTCTCATCTGATCACAGCACCTTCTCCCAGTCATTCCCTGAATCATTGAAGATGAAATACAATACAAATAATTAAATCATCAAAGTGTATCATCTTCACATTAAAACTGAAAACATACTTTACCCTAAACAGCTAATTTGCCTAGCTAATGTTCAAGGTCACAAGAGCAAATGTCATACAGTTTGAAAGAATATTACTTATAGATATGATAAATATTAAGATACAAAAAATATTATTTTAATTAATACGTAAAGAAATTGGCGACAATATGATGCGGTACTGTCTCCCCACCCCAACAAGCTCATAAAAGAACACAATTCTACATTATAGAAAAGAGAAACTTACTTGTATTTTAAGTTTCGGAAATCCTCATCCTATAAATGATGTAACTTTCTGTAAATTGTATGATTTCTGGTATGTGCCATTATTTTACAGGGTTGTTTTTTGTGTGAGTAACAGGGTTGACTTGAAATCACGGGACACTGATAAAATGAATAAAATGTTATAGTGGTGACGTGTTCATGCTGAAAACATTGCTTAACAATGAGAATCCTATTAGAACATTTACAAATGGAAAAATTATATCATTTTCCCAACAATTTACTATTAAGAAGTCCTGCGGAAAATAACTTTCATAGTGAGGGACAGGCGAAAATTCCTGCCTTATCAACATAAATACAATTTTCACCACTGACTTTTAATTTAATTTTTCTGAATTTTGAGGTAGTATTGATGACTGAAGACATACTAATGTTATGTTTTCAAATTATGCATGTATCTAGTATTACAGTGATTTTATTACCGATTATTTCTCTGGGATTCCCCGAAGTTCTGGTGATGAGAGCTGCTTCTCAGCAGCGTGTTAGAAAACCGGGACGTGGTTTATCGCGTGGTTCTCGTGACAAGGCTGGCAGTCCAGCAGATGGCAGTAATTCCAAACTTGTGGTTCTCCAAGCCCACAGCGGAGAAGAAGATCCAGGTCTCCGCTCCTACTGTGTGTTTGGCCGTGGAGGAACGGTGCTGGAGGTAAGATGTTCTGCTTTGGTCCACTGTGTTCGCAGCTTGTTTTTTCATTAGATAAGTGCTGGAGAATCGTTCTGCAAAATGTATATTTCTGAAAAGCAGGAAAAGGAGTGAGGGAACACAGTAGCAGCGTTTAATTCATGTGTAGTGTTGCCCGATATCACGTGATGTCAAATACTTTTAGGCCCAAAAAACAAGTCAAAATCCTAAACGTTTATTTAAAATAATGGGTGTGAGAGGCCACATGACCAGTTTATGTATATTCGTACGTGTGTGTATGTATGTATGTATGTATGTATGTATGTATGTATGTATGTATTTGTTTATGCAAATAATTTCAAGCTCTTTTTCTCATCTTGTGAGAATGTGCTTCTCTCTGCAAATATAAAATTAGAATGAATTTAAACAATCAAGGAAGCAGTAAAAAGTACCAGGGTTTGTTGTTTCTAAGATATTTTGTGAGCTGGTCAGGAGAACACAGGTTCAGTTCCAGATTCCTCCTCCGTTCCTCCAACCATTTTTTGGATTTGTGGAACTCCATCAGCAGCTTCTGATTGAAACTAAAAGTAATACTGGACTTCCACAAGGGACACACTGAAATACTGAACATCTCTGAAAAATGTTATTTGTGTTTATACCAAACTAAATATGCGTTAATAAGCATATTTAGTAATGTAAGAAAAATCTCCGTCATTACATTTTCTAAATATTTTTTCAGATGCCCAAGACTTTTGCTATGCACTCTATATGTGTGTGTTAGAGAGAGAGATCTTTTCTGATTCATACGTAATAATTTCAATAATCCCGAGGCGTTCCCAGGCCAGCCGAGAGCTGTGTCAGAAGAGTGCACTTGTTCACTCGTTCACTATGTAGTGTTTGCTATATAGAGGACTAACTAGTGAACAAGTGGAGGTGACATTTTGTTAATTTCGGACACTCGGGATATTAAGTTTTTACTAACTGTTGCACCAAAATTAAAAATTCTTCACCTCATCATGATGGAACCATCACACTGGACCACTGTTATACCACTTTAAAAGATGCTGCCTATGGCTCTTTTCCCCGGTCAGCTTTGAGACATTCTGATCACTGGCTGGTTCATCTTATTCCAGAAATGCACAAACTTATGCACAGACACACTACAGAGTAACCAGCTTGGGCACTGGGCAAAATAGTACAACTCATTCAAACCAGAGTAATAACAAGATCATGTTATTGTTTTCCATTAGTATTGAAAGGTTGATTAATTTAAGCAGAAGTGGACATGTCCCTGAAGCAAATTCACATATTTTCCTGATAAAATCAAAAATGAAAAAGAGATGGTTTAAATGGTAAAGGGAGGATACATTTTCAGTTTAACCTTTTCCTTTCACTTGTTGGAACCTCTGCTGTGGATCCTCAGTTTCTGCTGAATGGTCATTCCATGAAATTGGAAAATTTTAAATTAAATTTTTTTTTCCTCAATCTTTTAAATATCTCTGGAAAGAGGACATCCTAAGGTGACAATATATTTTATGGTGCCAT
>JBBPCW010256938.1:0-13187 GCA_037974425.1 Phenacogrammus interruptus
GCACTTGCAGCCCCCTCACTGCTGCAGGTAACTAAGAAAAGTAATGGCTTTCAGTGAACAGAATGGATATGAAACATTAGTAAAATGAGTGCTAGACAAACAGCAACAACCTGTAGAGACACCAATCACCCATAATATTAAAATCGCCTAATATAGCATTAGAGTCACCATCGCAACATATTCTCACTTTTTCACTATTTAGCAGTGTTATTTAGTAAGTTACACTGCTAAATAGTAAAACAGTGACAAAACACAATATGACAAAATACAACAACATTCAATAAATCATTTCAGGCTGGGATATTGCACTTATTAAGCCTAGAATAAAAACAACTTCCAGTAGTGATTCCCCAGTCTTTTTGTACTCTAGGGAAAGACTGTGCATCCACTTCCAGAAAACTTTCTTATATTATTACTAGCTATAATTACAATAACATCTTCATCTAAGCAATAAAGTTAATTAACAACCGCTCACAGGTTACTGCATAAAAAAATACTGCATATTAATTGTATGTCATGTGTATATATTAGGGCTGTCAGAAGATTAAAATATTTAATCACGATTAATCTAAAATTTGTCATAGTTAATTCACGATTTATTGCACCTTTAAGTCTGTCCTAAACATACTGTTTTTAATACTCTTATCAACAGAGGAGTAGATAAATATATTTGCTTTTTGCAGATTTATGTTTATTAATGACAGTCAAAATAATCTTACACATATACATATATATATATGGTTTTCTGCAATTAATCACATTATTGTATGCAATATTAAAATCATTAATTTAAAATGTTTGTATTGCACACCTTTCTTTTTAAAGTACTTCTTTATGAACAAAATTGGAACAACACAAAGTAAAAAACGTACTTTTTTAAACGAGGTTTTTCTTACTGAATCTTTTGGCTGCATGTAAAATATGGTAGCTATAACATTCCTTATAATAATTTCCTTGCCTTTCCATATGTTTTAATCACTGCACAAGGCAGCTAGTAAATGAAACAGGTGTCCCAGCTGAAATATTACATTGTCTTTGTAACTTCATTATTGAAGCTCAGTTGGCGAAATTGCATTTGCCTTGCAAAGTAACTCAGGGCTTTTTATTTTAGATGTATGTTTCATCAAGAGAAAATCTACCCTGTGCAAGTGGAGCATTTATAGAGACTCCCACCATGACACTTTTGCCTCTATAATTAGAATATTGGTGGACACATATTGCATTTTCTAGATGTATTACCTTTCCATATTCCTATAATTGTAAATTCCTGCTGCATGAATACCAGTTCTTTTAGTGCCATTTTATTAGCACACTTTTGACTATTGCAGAGGGATTTTGCGTGAATATATCTTATGTTCCATTTCCTATCCTGTTATTCATGAGTCTGATATTTTCTTTAACAATTTCCTCTACCATAGAGTTATTGGTATTGGCAGCAGTAGCTTTAAGTCATAGATTGGTCATCTCTGCAGCTGATTTCCCATTTTGCAGACTACAAACCTGATCCAACAAATCAGTCTCCATGTAAATTAGAATGGAATTATATATTAGGGCATATGCAGGGGTACAACATTCATCATCATCATATCTATCTATCTATCCATCCATCCATCCATTCATCCATCCACTATCTGAATCACTTATCCTTAACCAGGGTCTTGCCAGAGCCCATCCTAGCAGTAACAGTGAAAAAACACCCTTGGTAGGTTGAAAGTTCATCACAGCACTGTAAATCTTTACATCTTGAAGACACATTAAATCATCATTTGTTTTTCAAACATTTTCCCACTTATGAATATTTTGGCTGAATATTCCATGAGTGGAAATGTTAACATAGTGGGGTCAGACTGAGGAGCTTCTTTTAACATTCATTAGAAATATATTTAGTTGCTGCAAACATTAATTCAGCACAGGACCAGATGTGATTCCTGGCCAACTCCAGAGGCTGCTCCAAAGCTCAGTGCTGAAGACTACTAGCTGGCTCTTGCCAATGGGCATGGTGACCTTAGGCTAATGTGCAGGTGCTCCAGGTCATCCCATTCTGTTTACAGTTAAGTAGATGTTAAGTTTACCACATGTCAACAACCTTAGCTGAATTCACTAATTAGCAGTGTTCCCTCTGGGCAGATAGCTGAACTAAAGTGGGAAGAAAATTGAGTAAAAAAGAAAATAATCATTAAAAAAAGTTATTTACATAGTACAAAAGCTGTCTTTGGGCTGAATCTCATTAAATATCTATTAAATATCATTCAGAGGACTGTCAAAAAGAAGGTTGCTATAAGAAAACACTTTCTCTGTTGAACTTGAAAGCATTGTTGAAAGTAATGTTCCATAGATGGCCAGGTGTGATTGATGAATAGAACAATTTTGTGTGATTACAACAGAGATATTTTGATTGGACTTAAAGTCCCTGTCAGGATCTGTTCCCTGCAGTGCAATCAGTCATGCAGGAGAGAGCTGTGAATGAGAGTGTTCTCACACTTTCTTATACTCTCTCTCTTTCACTCTATCTCTCCCTCTTAAAATGTCTCTCATTGGATGGAGCCATCACCTGTCTCCACGGGAGAACAAAACCCCCATTCCCTCAGTGTGCAGTGAGATGACCCCAGTAAGAAGGCAAGGTTCCAAATAATCGAAAGACCACTGCTGCGACCTCAAAGCACAATGGGCAAACTGAAAGGTTTGAAGCCCCTTGGAGACCCAGCAGTGACTTTGAATTTCACAGCAAAGCCTTTTTCAACATCTGTGACCTGTCAGGTGTTTATTGTATCTTCAAGGAGGCTGAAATCTATAAACTGCCTGAACATCAAGTAAAGTGTGAGCACGGTGTGAATCTGGAGTATTGTCCTTTAATTTTGTGGCTGTCTAGAATGAGGTTTATTTGGAGTGTAAGGCTAACTACCTTATTGACCAGTTGCTCTCTGAGACACACCAGATGTGTAATGTGTGTATTAACTGCTCACTTGATGACTCTAAAATCTGTTAAACTGATTGAATCAGACTGTTCCAAGACCTGTTCCAACAGCATCAAAAATCATCTTTGAAAGGTTTTTTAAACGTTTGCAACCTTAAGTGTCTTTATATTTGTTATTATGAGCCAGAAATCTGTCTACAAACAGGGCACAGTGCAAAATATCAGTGTCGAGACTAGTTTTCTGATTTTTTCTCCCTGAATCTGTATGATGTGTTCATCCAAAAATCAGTTAAAATTATTAGATTTTTAAAAATCCATTTTATTTCCTATTCAAACCCACCAGTCAGCCTATACATTTATTTTTTATGTAATGCTAATGATAGTTAAATCTTGGTAATTGTTAGGGTTGGGTCGGTGGCCACTAGAGGCCATTGCTTTTCTGTTTTTTGGTCTTGTTTCTGTTCTGTTTTGGGGGCTTTTATTTTGATTTCATGTTCTGTTCATGTGTCATGTGCTCTTGTGTTCCACCTGTTTGCGTTTGCCCCTGATTCATGTCAACTGTTTGTGTTTGCCTTAGTTATCAGTCCATCGTACGTCTTTGAGCACGTCTTATGTTGCACCTTATGGTACCCTGTTTGTTTCTGTTAACGGCCCCCGTGCCAGGTTTCTTTATCTCTGTTCCTGTTTTCTGTGAATAAAGAACCTGAAGTTATGGATGCCTTCCTGCCCCGTTCCTGCATGTTCCAAGGCAGCTCTCGGTCGTGAGGGCCTAGCCCCCTCGATCGTGACAGTAATACCTGGCCTTGTATGTATTTTTTAGGCTAACTTTTAATATTTTAGGCAAAGAATGACTAAAACTAATGTATCAAGACAAGTGTTTTGTCACATTAAGAGCCATTAAATGTCTTGTTCTACCACTGAGACCAAACAAAAATCTGAAGTGAACTCCCTAACTAAGCCAAAACTGGGAGAAAAATTATTAAACAAAACAGAAGTTGACTTTCTATGAACCATCTTTACAAAATGTTAGTTACAAATGGATTTACACACATCAAAATATTCCGTACAAAAAAAAAAGGCACAAAGTCAGGAACAGTCAGGAAACTGCAATCATTCAATGTTCTACCCATCCCACCCCTGACAGACTTCAAAAATGGCCCATAGTACAAATATATACAGAAGTAATTATCCATGTAAGATGAGCTTAAGATGGATTTGGTGGATTTCTGATGGCATTTCTGGCTCCCATATCTGTACAAGTATGCCTACATAACACTGTATACATTCATCTGGTAACTGCAAGCTTCATCTGCACAATTAATCTCAACATAAATTAAGACAATTAAATCTGCATTGATTCTATAACAACAATGAAATTATCTCTGCAGTTAAGATTCCATATCAGTTGTTAAGGTCAAAAGAGAAAAAAAGAATTGTTTTGTGGAGGCTGGGTCTTAGCAGCATATCTGTTTTCTAATATTAGCATACTGGCTGTGAGGAGGAAAGTAGCGAGGTCAACCTGCAATTGTTTCTCCAGGGGCACAATGAGGAAGAGACTGGCCACCAGTCCATAGCAACAACACAATTATCAACTCTGGGAAAGAAAATAGCTCATACTTCTTTATTAACTCATGCATATGAGCTGCCTGCAGTTAAGATACAGCTTGCAAAAGAGGACACATTTTATTAAAGCACACTCTGTATAAAGAATCACCTTTTCCACTACAGTAAAGACTAACATGAGCAGGTATTGAGCATCACCAACAGAATTTTTTCTTGCATCACAGTTATGGGTTATTTTACATGCTAAATTACTACATGTGATATGAGTTTCTAGTAGTGGAATGGTGTTTTATATCTGTTTAGTAAGCAGAAACAATACACTTAGGTTTCAAACATGGGTCACTGTTTAGCAAGCAGAAATGTGAAGACTGATGGAGGTGTTGGTGAGGGAACATCTACATACATTTGAGACCACTCTAAGCCTTTGACTTTAATAAAGACTTATATTTGGCATTTCAGATGTGTTTACTCCTGGTTATGGGATGTTGATGTTAAAGGCTGACATAAGAAATGATGCATTAGAACAGAAGCGACACAAAAGATTTTCCAGATTACTCAGAAAACCCTGAGGATCACAGCTCGAGCTATTTATGTTCATTTCACTGATCCACGATATCTATGAGCCATCATGGTTTCGCTATTCAATTAGATTACATCAAACAGATTATCAAACTGATTGCATTATGGGATGTGTATGACCCTTTTGTTTTTATCCCCCGTGAGTAAAAAGAAATCCTTTGTGACATACTGTTTCTCGAAATCAATCTCCCCGACAAAGGAAAAGACGGCAGGATACAGCAGGTCGTAATTATGACATTCCAATCTGTGATTGCTGTAGCCTCAGAGCGCTAATTGATTCTGACACGCCGTTTTGTTCTGTTAAAATCGTCTCTGAATATCAAGTGTGCTCTCAGCTTTGCAATTCAACAGATGCTACACTCAGCCACAGTCAACTTTTCAATCCTAGACATTTTCGTCCTGCCCATGCTTTCATTTTCATGGCAGCGCTCTATCATTAGCAGCAGTGTAAACAAGGTAAACGAGGAAAGAAGCCACATTCCAGGTGGAGCCATTTCTCAGTGCTTCATGGAGTTCAATAGGTGACTAAAAGCCTGAAATGTTTGATGCATTAGTACATTAGTAAATGTCTGACATGCCTAGCTGTTTACATTCAGACTGGAGGCAATTACCTCTCATTAAAAATCATAATGCGTGAATATGTGAAAAACAAAACCAGACGGAAATGATACATTCAAAATCTCTTCACACATTCTGTTGTATTTAAGAATGATTTTTTGCAGCTAAACCATATTCCCAGTCCTTTAGAAAGGAATGCATGCAATAACCAAATGTGGATTGTAGCTTTCGATTGGGATCAGGAGTCCAAAGAAATACTCTGAACCTTCCTACAAGTATGGAATTTCTAACCATGCATGAAACCATGCTTAAAATGGGGCCATTTCAAAAATGGCCTGCTATTTTCAGCCCATTACCTAGAGATGCATTTCTGACCATAGTTGCTAGAGACTCATCAGTTGGACAGTCATCTTTTTACAAATCCGACAGATCCAGACAACGTTTATCATATTTTTACAAAAAGCACTTAAACCAGTCAGAATCTATGCAATGTTGTACATATATAAAGAGGGGTTGATATGTGATACAGAGACAAAGTTAGACTACAGTCTGGGATTCTAAAATACAAGATATATGTATATAATCACAAGTTTTGTCATAAACAGCTAAATAGAAATTGTGCTACTCTGTGGATCAGATACACACACACACACACACACACACACACACACACACACACACATATACACACATGCTGTAAATAGATTAATATTTGTGAATGTCTTCATAACAGACAGTTTTTGCTGTACTGTTTTGTATAGTAGACTACATTTTAAATTGTTAAAAATATTCATTATTCAAATTTCAAAGTACTGTAAATCAATCATATTTGAAAAATATAAAGAAAAAAATGTTTCCATGGTATGGCCACTTAAGGATATCGCTTTTGTCAATATACAAATTTTTTCCCTTTTTTTCTTTTACTCATTCCTGGTAGTCACCCCATCTTGCAGCAATGTATAATGTGATTATATCAGTACACACACACACACACACACACACACACACACACACACACACACACACACACACACCTCCTAAGGGCTTCCTCTCTTCTGCTACAAAATACACTAATGTGAACTCTAATCTAATAGTATGCATTCTCCCCCTTTAGCCGAAGTCATTGTAAAACTCCTCCCCGGGCAGCTAAACAGCCCTTGCAAACAAAGCGGCCTTCCTCATTTAGGCCTTTTGCTACAAAATAACAGTATTTTTGCTTTTTTCATCTTAAATTGTGCATCTTTAAACCTGCCATCAATTGTTCTTTTGAAAGAAGGAACAAAGAGGACGCATTACCTCAGGCAGCCTAACTTTGATGCAGAAGTGAACATGTCGATATCCCTCTTTGAAAGTGCTCAGCGAAGGGAAATTATTTTCACATCAGCCTGTCTCAGTCAGCCCTGATCAATAGCGCAAGATTTACTGAGACACATCCTGGACTGAGGAGCCGTGTCTCACCACACATTCAGTCATTTATCATTTTAGGCACCATTACACACAACTGTATTTCCTGAGTAATCACTGGGCTCAGCTGTAGGGTTTATTTATTCCACCCTTGTTTACTGGTCTAGCATTGAAAACAGGCAGATATGGTTCGCTATGCACATCTTTCTGCTCTTTCTTATCTAGCATCCCTAGGTGAACTTACTGGGTAGTAAAGCAGGTGCCTTTACGCTGGATCAGGTGTGTTAAGTTTTATTTGTCATTGTCTTTCAGTTGTATACCTCACGTATGTCATACCATGCCCTAAACCACACTGACAGTCTGCAGTACCTTAATGAAGATATGGGAGCAGTCTGAGCAGAGGTTTTGGGAATGTACACTATATGAACAAAAGTATTGGGACGCCAGACAATTACATCAACAGGGACTTTAATGACATTGCATTCAAATACATATTACTAATAGTCCTCCCCTTGGAAGGCTTTTAATGAGATTTTGGCGAGTTTCTGTAGGGATTTGTGCCCTCTTCTGTTCAGGGCTCTGTGCAGGCCACACCAAACACATCCAGCCATGTCTTTATGGAGCGTACTTTGTGCACTGGGGCACAGTCATGCTGGAATAGAAAATGTTCCTTCCTAAACTGTGTCCACAAAGTTTAGACAAGCATAGCATTGTCCAAAATGTCTGGAAATAAGGGACCTATCCCAAATGCTGAAAAACAGGTGTGTCCCACACAGGGTGTGTTCACCTGATACTCATTATTGGTCTGATACAGGCCAGAATCATTGAATCAGATGTCAGACAAAAATCGGATCTATCACTTATTAGCTTAACTATATCAATGTGCCATTAGGAGAGATATGTCAGACCATCTGTAAGAAGTAAGACTGTGTCTCAAATCCCTACTAGTATGTAATAGATTTAACACTGGCATTGGTGATTCAGCCATGTATACAGAATTCCAGGATTAACATCAGTATTGGCAGATGCTCAAGGTTGCAATATCAGTATTGGTAATGGACACATAATTAGTCATATTCTGCCACCCATAGTGTTTATGTGAATTATTTTTGTGACTATTGATTTCTTGTGTTCATTATCAACATCAACCTTGTGGCTTAAGTTAAGAAAAATTCCGATCAGCTCTATGCGGGTTAAACAGAAAATTGTGTACATTTGTTTTTGTTTTTTTCATATTTTTCACCAAACTTTTAAAGATACAAATCAAGGAAATCTAATGTTAACAGCACAGGAGTTCGGCTATAGTCAGCTAGCAACCACTCTGTGAACACCTGTTGCATCCTCTGAGCAATCTGACATAACAAGCTGTTGCAGAATCAAGGCTAATCAACGAAGGATCAGAAGAGTAAGATTCAGCTGCAATAGTCTTGACAGGTCACTACACCAGTCTAACAGACATTTCTGTTAAATTTCCCATATTTTTATTAAACAATGCTGTAAAACAAACATGCTGTGGGACTCCACCATGATAGCAGCATAAAAGATGATGGCCAGTATTTCAGGGAACATACAGTTTTGCACATTTGTTGAAACCCCAATGGTTTCAGGATTGTAAACTGTAATGACAGCAGTTCCAAGCAGTTCTGATATTTTTTTCTTTCAAAAGACAAAGATTTGTTTTCCAGACCAGCTAACTCTGTGCGTCTCTGTTAACATAAAGATATTGACACACACACAAAGATATTGAACAGAAAATGAAAATCAACCTATTCACTTCTTACTCATACTTCTTATTTACTGTAAGCCATTGAAACCTACTTAAACCTTTTATGACATCTGACATTAACGTACATAAATTAATTTAAAGGCTCATTCCAACAGGCATCATTTGTCATAAAGGCTGTTTGAAGTGACTAATGCGAGGTGACATTATTTCTTAATCAGTTTCATGACACTTGCAATGTTAGAAATAACATAGCATGTTGTGACAGCTGACTTTGTAGCTCAGTGTATGTCAGGGGGACATAATACTGTTCATGTGACTGGCTTGTTGCAAAATAATATAAGCTTTAGCAGCTCATGTTTAGTATGTTCTAGTTTTTGTGAATAGCTCTTTTCCAGAAAAGGACTTTTGTAGCAGTTTACCATAGTTTGTCATTTCACCCCAGAATAATTCAAAATCTTACATACAGTATATGGACATAAGTATTGGAACACTTGACCATTACACCAACAGGGACTTTAATGACATTACATTCAAATCCATAGACTTTAATATGGAGTTAGTCCCTATAACAGCTTCCACTCATCTTGGAAGACTTTCTGTCGAGCATTTATGAGATCAGGCATTTATGTTGGATGAGAAGGTCTGGCTTGCAGTCTCCATTCCAATTCATCCCAAAGTGTTGGATGGGGTTGAGGTCAGGGCTCTGTGTGGGCCTGTCAAGATCCTCCACACCAAACTCATCCAGCCATGTCTTTATGGAACTTGCTTTGGGCACTAGCGCACAGTCGTGCTGGAATAGAAAAGGTTCTTCCCCAAACTGTGAACTCCAGAATTTGCACGCCCCAGACCAGGGTTAGAACAGCAGTACTCATCTCCTGCAGCTCTGCCAGGGCACCAACTCAGCCACAGATTACTCAATTGACTTCCGCATTCTTGTGCCTGGACAGCTGCTGGAACAAACCCGCCTTGATAGCTGCCTACAGAAAAGGATTAAGTCTCAAACTGCAAACGGAGCTTGTCTGCCTCAACATGCCCCTGAATTCGGCGGTTCTCACCAGCGCACAGATTCTCACACAATTTTGTGTTCCTGCTTCCCTTTGTGTTTCTAACCTCTCTTTTCCTGTCTCTGTTCTTGTAAATTCTGGCAACTTTATCTCCCAAGCATTAGTGTCATCCTTGTCACTTTCATGACACTTGCCATGTTAGAAATATCCACCTTGTGCAAAGACATGCACATGAGACAAATTTTAGAAGCTCAATTGCCCCCAGGTGTGACAGTGTGCAGGAATGTGTTTGTCTGTGTGACTGCCCTGTGTTGGACTGGCAATCTGTCCAAGGTGTTTCTCTGCTCCAGTGCCTTGCTAAGGACAAGCAGTTCAGATAATGGATGGATAGCTATAGGTGGTATTAACAATCATATAGCGTTGATATTTCCCTTATGACAAACCCAGAAAAGCGTATAGTGAAATATTAATAAAAATGTTCTTTGATGCATTTGTTCCTTCAAGGGTTGAAAGACATGTGCCCATGCTCATAATTTGGATAACATAACTATTGTTGGATATGCAATAAGAACATACTTTTCATTGTTGATTTCTTGATTGGGTGTGATTTGTACGCATAAACTTGACCTTGGGGGGCTGGGGTGGACACTGCCCCCAAGAGGCTGCTTGTTTTGCATGTTTTGAATTCATTGACCACATTCTTTAATTAAAACAGTGCATTAGTTCAATTGTTAATTTATTTTCTGGTAGGTAACACCAAAAGCTATGTATAGGTGACTTGTTAAAACCTTTGCCGCTCTGCAAACTGCTGGCTCCGCGCATTGCAAAAAAATTCTAATTTGTGATGAGTTAAAAAAATACCTGTAAATGTCTAGTTTTACTGTATACAAATATGTGCAGGATATTTGCGATTAAGAAAAAAACATTTTCCAGTTAAACACTGGAAACTGATCTCATATGGCCTCTCTAAAGACTACAATGAGTCACGTTTCTGTTCTTGCTCTCATATGTTGTATACATTTGACTTATTCATATTGACCTTGTAAATGTAGTTCACAAAAATGATAAAAGTTCCATTGCCTCTGTAAATTTTATTAAACAATAGGTTATGATTAACACCACAATTATAGCTTTTAGAAGTTACATAAAACTATGTTATTATTATTATTATTATTATTATTATTATTATTATTATTATTATTATTATTATTATTATTATTTGACCCCCTCTACAAATAAAGGGGATGGATGGATAGATATGTTTGCTCCCCCAAGATAAGCCAAATACCCACCCACACCTGTTTTGGTCATACCTCTGTTTGTATGTATTAGAATGGGAAGGTTGTTATGATCTTGTGAATGTTAGTGGGGGATACTGAGAGAGCACTGGAGTGCTAAAGCATTGCTATTGTTAGAAACCATCAGCGTGGGAAACATGATGATAGCGCTGCTTTTTTCATGACTGCTCCTTAAATGGCCCCCCATCTTGCACACACAATACGCCTGTCATGTTCAGCATGAATAAATTGAGTTTGCCACTATTCATGCTTACACTATGAACCATTTTTCCTGGAGATGGAAGATCAGCAAGGCCCACATAAGGAGCGGCAGAGCATATATGGGGGTCATTCCACTGGGCTTCGTTTACCTACGTATTTATCAATGGTGAATGCATTTATCTGTGGATGTGCATGTTTCTGTCTCTTTCTGTCTGCATGTTTGTTTTTGTACATTTTAGAGCAAAATATTCGGATATTTTGTCAGAAAACAAACGCGAAACAAGGCTAACCTTCTATTTTAGGGGCAAAGAAATTGCCCTATTATACTGTTTGCTAGGTTTATACCCCTTTATTGTAGTTCAAGCAGCAAGCTCTATAGTCACAGAAAACAGAAGTAACAATTTTGCTTCCGGGTAAAGCGGGTGCATCTAGGGTGTGATAACCGCTGGAACGCTATGTTTCTGCGAAAGCCTGTCAAAATCATTTTCTGTCTGTAAATTGGTTACACACATCATATAAGGTCAAATGACAGGATGTTCTGTTCGGAGGGGCACCAAGTGTAATGCTTTTGAAATGTTAAGGCAAAAATTGACTGCATGAACTAGGTACCCTGCTGACTCCACAGACCTAACAGTCAAACCTAATAAAGGACTCTCATGCGGAGCTGCCGATAGACCAATATGCAATGAGAAATTTAAAGGCCGTTCCAGAACATTTAGGGTAAGAAATCATAAGACAATCAGAAATCAGAAGACAAATGGTTACTTAGCTATGACAAATTGTTGGCGTGGGGTGCATTCTGCGGGTCGAGCTTCAGGTGTTCCATACTAAGGGCTGGACAGTATGGATAGTTGGAATTTATGTATTGGGAGGGTGATAGGTAGAAATTAATATTTTATCACTCATTATCTGCCTTAGTGTGATGACACTCGCGAGCCACATACAAGTCTACGGCTCTTTCCTTTGTTAAGTCAACTTATAGCTCAACTGAGAGAACTGATCACTCTTTCAAACATAATTTTGGTCCTTCGAGTCGGACTACGACTAGCGATTTAATAAGCTGAGCAATCCTGAGGACATCGCCGGAGCACCGACCGCGGCACCCGTCCAGGACGAGTGGAAAGACCCGGAGCGTGAATTCGTTACCGGGCCGGTGGTTAAAACTGCGCTCGACGCCTGGTGATGCCCGACGGACTTCACAACTTGGACTAAAGTTGACTTCCAGAAGTGAGCCGCTGGTTATATTTAAGGATTTATCCTTAAATTCAAAATCAGAAAGCTTTATTTATCCCGGAGAAAATTGTTAAAATTGTTCAAACGTTGTTCAATTGTTTCAGAATTCAGAATCAAAACCAGAAAGTTTTATTTATCCCGGAGAAAACTGTTAAATAGTCAGAATTCAGAATCAAAACCAGAAAGTTTTATTTATCCCAGAGAAAATTGTTCAATCGTTGTTCAATAGCGCGCAAGAGCTCTAGGTTAAGGTTGGCCTAAAATCAACTGTGTGTGTGAGTGAAGGACTAAGTGTTTTAAAGGAGTCCTAGGCTGACTCTCCTAGTCCATTTTATTATTTTACCCATGGAGAAAGAAATACTGTTGATCAGGGAAAAAATGGACGGGTTTCACCCCTGAAAACTAACACCGCTGTGTAATTTGTACACAGTCGAAGGCCGTGCTAGTGTCCTCCCTTGGTCCAATAACAGCGAATTTCTCCCCGGGACCCGTGTAATTGTAAGTGAGAAAAAATGGGTAACAAGAAGAGTATGCTAAAAGGTAGGGGTGTGACGAGACGCTTTTCCCACGAGACGAGACGAGACACGAGACTGGGTTCACGAGAACAAGACGAGACGAGACTTAGATATTTGTTTAAATATGTAGCAAAAATAGCCTTTTATTTAACTGAAAAACACAAAAGGCAAAAAATGCATGTCCATTTTGAA
>JBBPCW010256954.1:0-13186 GCA_037974425.1 Phenacogrammus interruptus
TCTCTCTCTCTCTCTCTCTCTCTCTCTCTCTCTCTCCGTCTCTTTCTCTCTCTCTCTCTCTCTCTCTCTCTCTCTCTCTTTGTCTCTCTTCCTCACTCTTTGTTACTCTTTCTCTCTCTCTCTCTCTCTCTCTCTCTCCGTCTCTCCGTCTCTGAGGTGGATCTCCATGGTTGAGTGTTTCTGGTTGAGTCCGCTGGTTCTTGGTGTATTTTAAAAGCAGAAGAAAACAAGAGAATCAGGATGCCTTGTCCAAGATAGCTTTTAGTCAACAAGGATGTTGCCTTTTTCTAGTTCTTTATTTAGAA
This sequence comes from Phenacogrammus interruptus, assembly GCA_037974425.1. NCBI lineage: Eukaryota > Metazoa > Chordata > Actinopteri > Characiformes > Alestidae > Phenacogrammus > Phenacogrammus interruptus. The sequence continues at coordinate 306 of JBBPCW010256954.1, forward strand.
TTCACTCATTCTCTCTTGGTTTAAATGTCACTTTTCTGCCTGTATTGTTTGTGTGTGTCAGTCGTGCTATGTATGTATCCCTTCACCATAAAAGGGTTTAGTTTTAGAATCAAAAGTTTCTCAGAACTCTGGTAGAACAACATCTCAGGCGTCAGGTGGCGCAATCATAGCCATTTCATGGAATAACTTTGTGTGAGGGAGCTATTTGAGGTAGACGTCTGGATTCATTCACCACCACTTTACCCTGCAGGTAAAACCCACTGATTCAAAACACAGCAGCAGCTTCCCATTGACTTCTGCTATAAGTGTGTTTCGTGTTGATTTATGTCCTGTCCTGCTCTTAGAGCATTAAGTGTGTTGTCCATGGTAATAAATCACACACTGCAGATCGGGATCGGACTGGAAAACACCGGAGTTTACCTTCAGAGAGATGAGGAGCAGAGACGCCTGTCAGAATGATCCCATTTATGGCGGGAAATGACGTGTAAAGTCAAGTTTGATACTGGATGTACGAAGCGGGGCGCCTGGTAAATGTGTGTTTTGTGCTATTGGGTTTTAAACGCGTGTCTGATTGAGATCTGATAAAATTCCCACGGCTGAAAAAATCTAAATTGAACTGTCATGCGCTCGTCCGTGGGCCGGCTGCTCTCTTGGAACTCCGCCAGCTCAGATTCTGTCGTGCCGCTTTAAATCAGACTCGATTTGATTTTTTTTTTTTCTTGACTCCAGTAGATTTTGTTGTTGCCAGACTGACTGTCAGGACAGTTCTCAGAGTGGATGACTGGACACACAAACACCCCCCCAACCACCACACACACACGCACACGCCTTCAAGACAAGCTAGTTGGGATGTTAAAGTCCTCCTGCAGATCAAAGACGCGAAACACGCTGAAGACTCTCCTCTCCAACACGAATAAAACACAGAAACAGATTAAACCAGATCACATTCAGTATAACAGATAAACAGCTCTCTCTCTCTCTCTCTCTCTCTCTGTTTCTCTCTCTCTCTCTCGCTCACTCTTGCTCTCTCTCTCTCTCTCATTCTCCTTCTCGCACTCTCTTTCTTTTTCTCTCTTTTGCATTCTCTTGCCGTCTCCATCTCACTTCCTCTCTCCCGATTATTTCAGTCTGAACTTCACATTTATTTCAGCACTGGCCTGCCTTGTGAATGAGGCTCATTATGTGGCAGCCAATCAGAGTGGAGCACTTTTGCACAGTAACAAAAAGAGCTTGTTTAATTCGGAGGCCTGAAGAGCATTCACGACGAAAAGATGATGACTGTTTGTAGTCCTATATATTATAATGGGACCTCAGGGAAAACATAATGCATCATTTCTCTGTTTTTCTCTCTTTCTCTCTCTCTCTCTCTCTCTCTTACTCTCTCTCTCTCTCTCTCTCTCTCTCCTCTCATTTGTGGTCTGTATGATTGTATTTGATTATATTTGCCTCTCGGTTTGGTCTGGAGTTTTGGTGACATTTCTTCTTTTCAGATGTTTTTTTTTTCTTGTTATTTTTCAACGCTAAACCAAAGCCCGCCTGCGTCCCGGGAGCTTATTTAGAGCGGCTGTGAGGATGAAAGGGCAGAACAGGAGGAAGAAAAGACAGAATAGAAAGGCTGTTGTGATTCAGAGGCTTTATAATGACGAGGTCCTGAATAACTCGACATCATCCATCACAATCAGCTGAGTGAAACGCAGAGACGAGCATGAAATGAAACACACACACACACACACACACACCCACACACACACATACACACGTGGCAGTGGTGTTTCAAATGTGAGTGCAGCACGGTGTGTGATGTGGGGTCTGTGCCCCCTGCTGACCGCTCAGAGGATGAAGAGTACAGTTTAGTACACAGAACACATGAGGCCAAAGCCAATTTTAGACCATCAGGGCTTCGCCCCACGCACACACACAAACACAAACACACACATGTATCCCGATTAGAACTGACATGAAGGCTTTAAAGCGCACCGCACTTTCAGTTTAAATACATCTCATAATTGTGACCCAAAATGTTTTACAAGTCAAGTAAATGTTCAGTGTTCCACCAGGACCGTAATGATCCACCAGGACCATAATGATCCTCCAGTACCACAATGTTCCTCCAGGATCACAGCAATCTATTAGGACCGCAGGATTCCTCCACAACCACAGCATCCTTCCACGACCACAAACATTCTTTCAGAATCACAGTGTTCCCCCAAGACCACAATATTCCTCCAGGGCCACAACTTTCATTCAAAACCATTGCATTCCTCCAGGACCACAATGTTCCTCCAGGGCCACAACTTTCATTCAAAACCATTGCATTCCTCCAGGACCACAAGGTTCCTCCAGGGCCACAACTTTCATTCAAAACCATTGCATTCCTCCAGGACCACAATGTTCCTCCAGAGCCACAACTTTCATTCAAAACCATTGCATTCCTCCAGGACCACAATGTTCCTCCAGGGCCACAACTTTCATTCAAAACCATTGCATTCCTCCAGGACCACAATGTTCCTCGCAGAACGAAATGTTCATCCAGGACAAGAATGTTCCTCATAGGAGCACAATGTTCCTCTCTGACAACAACCATCTTCTAGGACCACAGTGTTCCTCCACAACCACAGCATTTGTCCAGGACCACAACATTCCTGCAGGACCACAGTGATCCATGGTGCAACAGAAACATCACAAGACTACACAACTGCAAAACAGGATCAAAAAAAGCATCCAAAATATGCACAACAGCAACAAAACAATAAATTATAGGAGCGGATAACATAAAGTGCAACTGACAGGAGAAAAAGCTGCAGGTTTATTGATCACTGTCTCATTTTGTCTCATTTGAGTTGTTTAGTTTTTAGCTAATGGTCCCATTTTGTCTTGTTTCTTTTTACTGTTTTAGCTCATTTTTCTCATCTCTTTGTTCTTCAGTATCTACGATCAATTATTCAGTCTTTCCTATGACATGCGTAGTTACTCCTCTTACTTATTTAGTGTTTTTATAAATAATTTGGTATTTACTGTCATGATCAGTTACACATTCTGTATAGATGACAGTTTGTAAGAAACTGAAATATTTTAACATTTTCTGAAGTCTGACTTGCTGTGTACTGACTGTGTGTAGTGGTCATTTTTGCCGCTGCTTTGGACGCAGTGATGTGTTTTATCTTTGCTGCCACTTGGTGGAGTGGAGGGTTTAAAATCTCGCTCAGAGATTAATCTCTCAGTCTACACACTAAACACACCGAGCCCAACCTGCTTCATCACAGCTTTCAAAATGTCAAAGCTGCTTTGGGACGGGGTCTTTAGCAGAGGGTGCCATTCAGAAGATATAGAACCCAACAGAATTTCTCTTATTAGAACATTATTACTGCTGATACTTTTGACTTTATCCTGGTTCAGCTGACTGCAGCACAGTTTATCAAACTCATTTACATCCATTTTTGTGTTTTTCTCATCACAAAGCTGTCGTGATGTTTTGGACCCATTATTTCATATTGAATGGAAGCGGGTGAACGATAGGACAGTCGATGCCGCGTCATTCTTCTCGGATGGCTGAATGCCTTCATTTATTTGTGTTGTTATGTTAATCCTGTGAGTGCTGTGCTGTTAAACAGTAGCCATGGCAGCGTCACTGAAGGCTTTATGGGATTGGGTGCTTATCTGGGCAAGCAAATATACTTACTGTCTTTCAGGGCAGAAATGAATTGCAGAATAAAATGTACTCTTTCTGGGGACCTGTTTCTGAACCAGACCGCCTGGGGTTTAGGTTTATTAGGTTAATTTATTGTATATACATGCTAAAAGTATTCACTCACCCATCAAAATAATGAAATTCAGGTGCTCCAATCACTTCATGGCTACAGGTGTATAACTTCAAGCACCTAGGCAATTCAGACCGCTTCTACAAACATTTGTAAAAGAATGGGTCGCTCTCAGGAGCTCAGTGAATTCTTGTGTGGTACCGTGATCAGATGCCACCTGTGCAACAAGTCCAGTGGTGAAATTTCCTCACCACTAAATATGCCACAGGTAACTGTAAGTGGTATTATAAGTGGAAGCGATTGGGAATGAAAGCCATGTAAACTGACGGAGCATGATCAGCGGACGTCTTTCTGCAGAGTCAATCGCTACAGATCTCCAAACTTCATGTGACCTTCTGAGTTTCTATGGCCCAGCAGCTGCATCCAAGCCATACATCACCAAGTGCAATGCAAAGCGGCTGCAGTGGTGTAAATCACGCCGCCACTGGACACTAGAGCAAAGGAGATGCGTTCTCTGGAGGGATGAATCCCACTTCTCTATCTGGCATCCATCTGATGGACGATTCTTAGTTTGCCGTTTGTCAGGAGAATGGTACTTGTCTGACTGCATTGTGCCAAGTATGAAGTTTGGTGGCAGGGCGGGGTAATGGTGTGGGGTTAGGGATGGGTACCGAAACCCGGTACTTAATTGGTCCCGGTGCCTAATTATAAAAGATTGGAGTATCGATAATCTCTGACGTTAACGGTTCTGCTATTGGTACTGGAGAAATAAAAAAAAATTTTTTTTATTATTGTTAAATAAACATTACCTAGCATATTCTACCCAGCCATATTATAATTTTCCTGCACTGCCGTTATTTGCAATCTCCTGCACGAAATGTAGTCTGTTCCGCAGTACACAGAGCTCGCGCGCACACAACATGAGAGAGCTCGCGCTTATGGAGGGATGATGACGGAGAGAGCCAAACGATCCAAAGTATGGTTACTGACTTTCAGCCTGGCCTAGTAATACGTTGTCAAAGGTGGATACACACCGCTACACAAACGTGGGATGGATAGTCCTTCTATCCACTAAACAGAAAGGAGAAGACAGACAATACTTTTCTCTGGAGTTTCACTCATTCCCTCCAACTCTCGAAAAAAGCTTCAAAGTAGAAACTGGGTTGTTAGTTGTGACGGCACACCGACTAACTGGCTCAGCCAGGTTTTAACCACCCATCCAATCACATGACACGGACACTAACGAACATTCACTAGACACAGGTGGACACAATCATTAGATGCCTCTCCGGGGCGTGTGATAATGGCTTTAGCCAATCAACTCCGCTCAGCTTTGGAGAGGCGACCCGTCGGAGCGGGGCTCTCCCGTTTGTGGTACTATCAACAAATGGGCTTCGTTTTCGTTTTTTCGCTTAAGGTGATTTTCAAAGCGAAGTGGGTGAGTGTGTGTGTGTGAGTGTGAGAGAGAGAGGGAGCCTGTGTGTCCCTATACTTTTATCCACATATTTGTGTATGACAGCTCTGTCCCAGTACATTTGTCCTCATTGTCCAGTTCGTCTGGTTTAAAGTTTAGAGCAGACGTTGTTTAATATCCATTTTTTTGAAGATAGTAACGAAGATACTCTGACGATACAGTGTTACGGACTGGAGCCTCGTAAAGTTACAGTGGCAGCAGGTAACAGTGACTTTGTGAGAAGATGTGTTGCGTTAGTTTCTAGGTAACAGACATAAAAGTCGATCATCGACGTTAGACCGCTTATTAAAATTCGAGATAAGATCCAGTTAGGATTTGCTTCTGTAATACCAAACTGAAAAAAATCTTAAATCGTCCGATCTTAACTTACTCTCACACTCACACACACACCACCTCGAGTTAAAAGCTGCTGGTTCTTTAGCGGCCTACCTGCATGCTCCAACTATGTTCCTTTAAATCATTCTATATTCATTTACAAGAAAATGTTTTTATTTTTATTTTTTACAATCATTGGTTTTGTTTGTGTAATAGATATTTGCTCAAACATTGGTGTTTGCTAAGCTATATATAATTATTTTAGATAAAAAAAATAACGTGTTCAATAAAGTGTCATTCTGTTCTCAATTTGTTTTGTTTTTATAATTAAAAAACACAACAAAAAGTACCGATAAGAGTAGCGTTAAAGTACCGAACCGATAAGTGGTATCGAAAGAAGTAGTAATACCGTTAAAACCTTAACGATACCCATCCCTATGTGGGGTTGTTTTTCAGGAGCTGGGTTTGGCCCCTTAGTTCCAGTGAAAGGAACTCTGAATGCTTCAGCATACCAAGAGATATTGGACAATTTCATGATCCAAACTTTGCGGAAACGGCCCCTCCCTGTTCCAACAAGACTGTGCACCAGTACACAAAGCCAGGTCCGTAAAGACATGGATGAGCGAGTTTGGTACGAAAGAACTTGACTGGCCTGAAGAGTCCTGACCTCAACCTGATAGAACACCTTTGGAATGAATTAGAGCGGAGACTGCGAGCCAGGCCTTCTTGTCCAACATCAGTCTCACAAATGTGCTTCTGGAAGAATAGTCAAAAATTCCCATAAACACACTCCTAAACCTTGTGGAGAGCTTGCCCAGAAGAGTTGAAGCTGTTATAGCTGCAAAGGGTGGGCCGATGTCATATTAAACCCTATGGATTGAGAATAGGATGTCACTTAAGCTCATATGCGTGTAAAGCGAATAATTTTGGCAATATAGTGTATATACACAAACAGGCACATTAGTAGCACATAAACAAATATATAACACATATGGTTATATATTTAGTTAGCATTGTTAGTATTTATGTACATTTTGTGAGATTACTTTAAAAATAATGTTTGAAAAACTTGCTTTATTTAGACATTAATAGGCCTCTTCCTGTTCTAAGAGACAGGAGCCCAGTCATGTATGAGAGGAATTAACATCTCAGAGGGCTTTGATGTAGCTAACAGGAGGCTTACACCCCACCAATTATTGTGCCTTATGCGGTTTCTGATATTGTACCACTTTCTGCAGTACATTATTGTGGCTAAAAACAGCAGCAGCCGCACGTGTCACGGTTATTTTAGCTCCCACGTGCACGCTCAGCCCTTGCCATGGCATGATATGCCAGTTGTTGGCATGCCAATGCTGGGACCACACACACACACACCTTTCAGCTGCAGCCAGCTCGGCCAAGCGAGTGTGGGCGACGTCACGAGCTTAAAGAGATTAGAGCCCCTTAATCCAGCATTGTCACTGACCCGAGGTTAGTCCAGATTGCTTCAGGCAAACTCAATCGCTGCCGCCACCACAGCGTCCCTCCTTATGATCTTCTCAGCTCTTTTGATTCTCCTGAGACCCTTTTTAGTTTCTGTTGACCCTGTCCAGCTGAGGTAATTAGCGGGAGTGTGTGATGTTGATTTGTAGATTTTGTGAATCCGTTCAGTTCAGGCAGATCTATAGGGTTCTAATCTTCAGACGTTTCCTGAGCAGCTGAAAGCCTCAGCCTTAATTAGTCCTTTCATTACCTGACTCATGATGATGGTCCAGCTTTCATCTCACCTGACTCCAGATGTCCATCAACTGGATGAACTTTGCTTCTGACTAGATTTACGGTGAAGGGGAAAAAAATGGAAAAAGCCATTATTCTGACTTCTAGGAATTTGGTTTATTATTCGGTGTCTGTTGTAAACGATTTTGATTCCACTATAAATGATTCAGTATCTACCCTGAATTGTTCAATATGAATTAGTATCTATTATGAATTAGTGTCTATTGTGAATTATTTAGTATCTACTCTAAATGATTCAGTAATAGTTCAACATCTGTTATGAATTATTTTGTATCTACTGTTATTCATTGAGAATCGATTATGACTTATTTAGCATCCTCTATTAATGCTCTAGTATCTGTTTTTAATTATTCTGTATCTACTATGAATTATTCAGTATCCACTATGAATTGGTCATTATCTGCTATGAAAATGTATGATTGGAGTTATTAAAGTTAAAGGTTTGATCGCTGGTGATGTCGGCATTGCGTGAGTGTGAGATCCCACCGCAGCGAGAGGTTCAGTGTTTCTGTATGTCTCTGTAAAGAATGGCACTCTGTGATTGACAGCAAGGGCAGGGGTCCCCCTACCTCCCCCCAGCCCGCCACTCCATGTGTATGCATTTCACTGCTTTGTGTTCTGGAGGGACTCTGTTGCGCCTAAATATGAGGAGTCGTCGTGTCTTTCCTCTGCAGAAAGGTGTGCAAAACAGTCGGCGCCCCCTCCTGTGGTGCCGATGCCATCGGCATTGTAACGCGTCCCCTCGGGGGCGAGTGCTGCTCATCATCAGGGTGAAGAGTTCAGGGAGAGAATGCTTATTCATGTGCGCATTTCCAGTCCCTGCGAGCGCGCACACACTCACACGCTCCAGCACATTTCTGGGTGTAATCATGAATAGGTGGGATTTATGCAGGATGATCTGAGAAAAGCGCAGATTTGGCTCGATGGCTGAGGGGCTGCAGCCTCTCTCAGGTAGATTAGATCGCAGGAGATGCATTAAGTGGCATCTGCATTATGTATGATATATGAGTGTAATATAATAGTGGAACTGTGTACATATGTGTTATTAGTTCTTCCTAATCACGTTGACGGAATGCTTCTTATTGCGTTTAGTTTTATTGCTATGTCGTGTGTTGCAGTTAAATCCGCCCCCCCCAGCAACACACACACACACACACACACACACACACACACACACACACACACACACACACACTACTGATCGCCAAGGAGATTAATCTAAATAAAGCATGTTGTTTCTAAACTCACGCATGATAACGACCCTTCTCCTGAATGTCAGCCGTGTTTTTGTGACCCGCTCTGATGGATTAGTTTTTATCACGCATTAAACATACGTAAAGTCGTATTTCAGTGTGGTACTGCCGAGCCCGTGGTCAAGCGAGTGGCTTATGATGTTGAAATAAGAAGTGACCTCTAACATGACCCCGGTTTCTGCAGAGGAGAATCAAGCATCGGCAGCTTCGCATCCGACCTCATTTATATTCGCTTTTTCTTAAACGATTAAAGGTCACGAGCAGTGGTTTGACCTACAGCTCGACCCTCAGTTTCATGAGGACTTGATCAGGTTCAGATGCGCGTTCTGGAATGTGTGTGTGTGTGGCTCCTCAACAAGATGTTCAGTTCAGCGGTAGTGTATTCACACGGTGTTTGGATGGTCTATGAATTATTCAGAATCTACTTTTAACTATTCAGTAATTGCTATGGAAAAATTTGTGTAAAATTTACTATAAATAATTCATGATCTACCGTAAAGTAGCTATGGATTATTCACTATTGTGAATTATTCCATATCTGCTATAATTAATTGAATATCTACTGTGAATTACTCACCATGTACCATGAATTACCAGTATCTACTGTGGACTGTGAATGATTCAGAATCTACTTTTAATTTTTCAGTCATTGCTATGAATAATTCAATGTCTTCTATGAATTACTCAGTATCTACTATAAATAATTTATGATCTACTATGAAGTATTCAGCAATTAGAATGAGTTTTTACAAGTCCACCATTAATTATTTAGTACCTACGGTGTGTACTTTGAGTTATCCAGCAGTTACTATGACTTTGTGTCTACTATGAATTATTCAGAATCTTCTAAAAATGTTTTTATTATTATTAAGTATCTACTATGAATTGTTCACTAAATACTGTGAAGTATTCTGTAACATTCATTATCTCCTTTCAATTATTCAGTAATTGCTATGAATATTTCATCAATCACTGTTAATGATTGGATGTCTGTCATAAATTATTCGGTAAAAATTGTGAATTATTCTCTATGTATTGCTGTACATAGCTAAAAGCAGTTTTAACGTTTTGCGGCGGTGAGGCAGAATATGGTACATTCATGACTTTCTCTTCTTGAAATTTTAACATTTAACATTTCTTTTTAACATTTAATATCTTTCTATTTTTGCACACTTGCTAAACGGTGAGTATGCGCATCCATAGCGGTTGGCAGCATTAGCCTCGTAGCTCCAGAAATCTAGAAACTGAAAGAAAGAAACACAGAAAATTTCATATTCCGACATGTTGTAGTTTAGTTCATGTTTTTTTGTATCTGCTTCATTCAAGTAGAGCTTCATTTAAGTAGAGCTTCTGCTGAATGCTTGGTGTAAATGCAGTAACTCTATGGAGCATCTAAAAGCTCTGTTTCAGAGTGTCGTGTGTGTGTGTGTGTGTGTGTGTGTGTGTTCTGCAGGTGTGTGTGTGAATCAAGTCAGAGAGCTGCGTGTGTTTCTGCTGGTTTGTGGGCTCCGAAGAGTGAAAGACCCGGTTCATCTCCTGAAGGTTTTCTCAGGTAACACACGCCCGTATTCCTCTCTCATGTAGTGCAGACGATTCTGAGACCGACCGAAAAACATGTTACACACACCAGGGTTTGGAGGACGACAGCTGAGGTGCTGACCAGTTTTAGTTGAAAATATTTCTTATCCATACTTTCCAGTAAAATCAATATACAGAATTCAATATAGATAATATTTGCAATAGCTCTATTGAATTGAACTGGTACATAGCACCTTAGATTAATTAATGATGATAGATATAATATTGGGCAAAAGTCTTGAGCCAACCCTCATGTTTTTGTAATTTGCTTTGAATCACTTTGTTGGTGCAAACCTGTCATGTTTAGTGTGGATAAGGGAGGGGGAGGATGCCAAGGCTAAATAAAATAATATGGGATTTAGTTTAATATGGGAACAGAGGCACAAAACAAACAAACAGCTAAATGAACAAACCACCCAACTCAGGACCACCAAAGAATGAAAATAAAAGAAACAGAAAAACCCAAAACAGTAAGGCTTGTGCTTCTCTACAGATAAACAAAACAAAAACGCAGAAGGTTCCTCCTCACATGCAAGCGAGAGGTAAACACGAGTTAAACAGATCCCAGCGCAATCAACGCGCAGAAGGAAACTCAGATTTTCCCAGAAGCACGAGCCGGCAAAGAAAATACAAGAAAACAAATCAACAGTACAAGAAACATTCAGGGCATGGAACATGGCAAGACACACAGCATGCAAAGAAAGACAAATACATACTTGGGGAACAGGGGTCAGGCTGGGGTTTAAATAATGACACTAAAACGAGGAACAGGTGAAACTAATAATGATGGGGAGTGGCACAAATGAAGCGTGGGGACTTGAAAGGGAGGAAGGGAGGAACAGAGGTGGATTGGGATACGGGCATCTGGGAAAGTGGACAGACACGGAATGAAAGTAAAAAGAGAACAGAAAGCAGGGAACATGAAAAATGTATAAAACTTTAACAAAAACTAATATTCAGGAGACGGGGAACGAAATCTACGGGGGGAGGCGACAGTGACAAAAACACTGTGTTCTGTCGGTTAAACCGTCTTATCTTTGGAATACTGAGTAGATTCGGTGACAGAAATTGCAACAAATGCTTTTCTGTGACAGGCTACAAAATGTCTAAATATATAAGGAGCATAGATAAAGAAGTTCCAAGCACTCAGTATTCAGCTCCACCATTATACTGATCACCGCCTGATCATCTGGAATCATCTGCACCTGTTTCTTCACTGGTTCAGGATTTAAGTTAGATGCTCTGTGTTCTGCTTGAATGATTCATACGTACGTCACTGTGTGTCTTAACAAACCAAGCGTATTCCTCAGAAACTGGTCACGTTCAGGGACTGGACTGAAAATGAGAGATTTTGAAAGCCCTTCAGGTTGGGTCTCTCTCTCTCTGGGTGGGTATGACACCCCCCTCATCAGTCCGTATAACTGCTCCCTCTCTCCCTCAATCATTCCTCAAACATTCCTCTCTCTCTTATTTAGAGTCATTCCATCATACCACCTAATTCTAATCTAAGAGACATCCAGTGTCTTCAGAATGAACGAACAAGAGATACAAGGTTTTGTTCCAACAATGGGGATGTTCTAAATTTAAATCACTTTTATTTGTGTGTCTGTTCTGGTCCCACGGTGGGACTGAACGTTGCTGAATTATTAACACTCAGTGCCTTTTCCTTTCTGACTGACTGATGCTGGATGCCTTCCTGATGGCCTTAGGCGTGTGTGTGTGTGTGTGTGTGTGTATATGTGTGTTTGTTTTCGCTAATCTTCTGCCAACCTTCTTCCAAACAGAATGGCATGCTCAGAACCCCCTGGTGATCCTCGTCATCATTGGCCCTAAGGTGAGCTCGGGTTTGGGTTTTTTTTGTGTGTGTGTGTGTGTGTGTGTGTGTGTGTGTGTGTGTGTGTGTGTGTGCGCGCGCTTTTGTTTATGTTTGTTTGTTTGCAGCAGAGCATTAAAATTATTCCTCACCGTCTTCCTATCATTGCTGCTGGTCATGTGATGCCAGGTCATGCCCTGTACGTGTGTGTGTGTGTGTGTGTGTGTGTGTGTGTGTGTGTGTGTGTGTGCTTTCACTGCCGCCAGCAACCCCTTTAAGCAGATGTGTTAGCATTAGCAAGCATAGCAACGTGCCTGTGCAAGCTCCTAAGGTAGAGCTAATTGGATGTAATACAGATAACAGCATTAGCTGTCTCTAAGCTGGACTTATGGGAGGCATTGAGAGGCTCTCCAGCGCTGGAGCGGCAGGATTGCCGAGGGGAGGCGTGGCAGGGAGCGACTGCACACAGGGCTGCGTCTAACATCACCTCCAACAGCACTTGGGAGGTCGGAATAATTCATTTTATTTTCTAATCCCTTTCATACATTTTAAGGGCCACACAATACCAAGCTGTCCTTCCATATAGTTTCCATTTAGTGGGACACTGTAAAAGAAATCTTATCCGCTCAAGCCACCTGACACTCTTCAAAGCAACACCGGCAAACGACCCTGCAGGCCCAGCACTTTTACCATTCCAGCCACAGCTCGTGTTGTTGTACTACATACATAATCGTCCTGTTAAATGAGTCACACCTCAAAGTCTGATGGGTGACACCAGCACTGAGATGAACTCCTCTCTGATGAGGAGATATTCAGATAATTTTGAAAAAGTTGGTGCTTTTACGACATCAAAGATGCATCAAATGGTCACTGTCTGTATCACAACTGTCCTGAAACTGTTGCTTTGAAACAGT
>JBBPCW010256962.1:0-13184 GCA_037974425.1 Phenacogrammus interruptus
CTCACGCTCCCCGGAGCTCTTCCCTTACCCCCTGTGTGTGCGAGTGAGAGCGCGGGCCCGTTTGGTGCGGGCCTCTAATCCTTTACCGGAGCGCTCTCAGAGCAAACAGCGTGGTTCACCTGCTCTCGCATGCCAGTCACGCCAGGGCCTATCCGCCACGCAACAAGGGCATCCAAGCCTCTCTATTCTGCCCATCGTGACACCTCAAAACAGGAAGCTCTTACATAACTGACAGTGCCTTGGGAAGAGTACATTGAGGAGTCCTTTGAAAGGAAGCTTACCAAGAACCAGGGACTTCTGGAAGGTTGCTTGAAACAGGCTTGGTGAGAAGTTGGCGAGAGGCTTTCCTCTTAGCTAAAGTTACACACATGAGTGGGCTAATGAGAAACAGCCAACAGGACTTTCATGAAGGAAGCAGAGAGATGTCCAGGTGACTGTAGAGTAAGATGGGTATTGGGTTAATGCTGCGGAGACCCACGTTCAGGCTTGATCAACCCCAGCTGAATTGCCTGGGTGAGAGTGTTTAATGCTTTGAGACGCAAAACACACAAAGAACCCAGGAAGCATCACTGATTATGTATTCCAGCATATATGTAGAATGTATTTTTTACTTTGGATAATCCTCAACTTCTGGCTAATTCAAAAATCCTACATTGTGAAATGCTACATGTGTTTTTTTATGCACACACACATTTTAGTTTATTTCAGTTTATTTTGAATGTTAAAATAGTTTTAATCTTATCCCTCTGTAGAATGTGTGGTATATTACATGCCCCATCACAGACAATAAACCAGTGGACTTACTGTATGCCAACACTAAGGAGGCATACAAATGATCACCCTTCCCTCCCCTTGGAATATCTGATCACATCTCAAGGACCTCAACAGTTACAGGCTTGTGGCTTTGATATCCCACCTGATAAAGACCCTGGAGCAGTTGGTCTTTGCATAGCTTCAGACTCTGGTTAACTCATCACTGGACCCACTTCAGTCTGCCTACCATGCTCTCTACAAAAACGGGCAGAGAAAGCTAGAACTTTTGCAGTGACTCTGATGTTTTGGAATGTAGATGGGACTCCTGAAAACTCTGTATTGGCATCAGCCATTTTTATGGTGTGGTCTTTAACATCTCTGCTGGGCACTAGAAAAAACAAAACAGAATGGTGGCTAAGCTGTCATCCTTGTTGGACAACATCTCCTGCCCCATGCAGAACACTGAGACAGCAGCTCCTTCAGTGACAAGCTGCTGCACCCTTAATGTGTGAAAGAGAAACCACAGGTCTTTCCTTCCTGCTATTGTCAGACTCTCACAGTTATATACAGTGCCACCAGAAAGTATTCACACCCCTTCGTTTTGTTACGTTACTGTCATATCCCCAGCCAGCGGCCACTAGAGGCTACCATTGCTTAAGTTACGGGAAGGACTTTTATGTTGACGGTGGGTGTGGTCTCATCACTGGTCAGGGAGATCTGTAAGAGCTCTTGCCTGGGCAGGGATGAAGCACTAATTACTAGCATGTGTTTTGTGTTTAGTTTCACAGTATAAAAATGCTGTCTTTCTGTTCTAGGATTATCGGTTCTCCAACACAGTGGATTTGTGTTGTGTCTCTTTGGTTTCTCCTGTTTGTTTTGAGCATTGGTCCCCATGCCTTTTTTACATTGTATTTTAAATTAAAAAAAATAAAAAAATTTAAATGCAAGTCTGCTCCTGTGCCTACTTTCCAAATGGGTACAGCCAAAATGTTACAGTTACAGACTTATTCTAAAATAGACTGAGTATAGGTGAATGGTAGTGGTACTCAGGGACATTCAAAGACTGTTCCTGAAGCCACTCTTTTGTTATATCGGCACATGTGCTTTGTGTCATTGCCGTGTTGGGCGATGAATGGCTGCTGTCCTCCTACTATAAGACTAGTTGCCCAGTTCCTGCTACAGAAAAACATCTCCACAGCATGATGCTGCCACCACCATGCTTCACAGCATGGTGTTAGCTAGGTGATGAGCAGTGCCCATTTTTCACCAGACATGATGCTTGGAGTTCTATTTTGGTTTCATCAATCCAGAGGATTTTGCTTCTTACAGGCTACCATGTGCCTTTTAGTTAGGAGTGGCTTCCGTCTGGCCACTTTACAATAAAGGCCCATTTAGTGGAGTGCGTTATTTATATATACAGTTGTGCACACAATTACAAATTATATATAAATACACACATATATATATATATATCTCATGATTTTAAAACCTCATGTTTACTAACATGTAGAAAATGACAAACATGGCTCTTGTTTGGCCTTTTATATGTGTGGTCATTATCACTATCTGATATCAGTATTTATGATAATCAATAAATTGTTCAAGCAGCAACATTGATAAAGTGATAATAAAATCTTATTTTATGAATGATGGGTCATCATTTTTTTTTACCTGACTTAAAAACTACATTGATCTTTTCCTTTATTAAGATTTGCACTTGCTCAATATCGATTATGATTTAGCTGCAACATCAGATCTTTTATTTTTTTTAATTTGTAAGATATTTTATAGTAACTGTCAATGCATTAACAATTAGTATAACTCTAGAGGTGCATGGTAAAAATAGGTCAATTGTGAAGAAACCTGCTGCTCAGTGAAGTGTAACGTAGTTTCCACTGTGAAAAAGTAATGCTTTGACATCATCTGATTCAAATATGTGTATAATTTCCACTTTTTTCAGGAGACTCTTTTTCTTAAACGCTTGTGTATTCCATGTTCATATTTATTGTACTTTGAAACTGCGTTAACGTACTTGCTACTTGCTTGCTTATTGTTGCTTATTGAGCTTATTGTTGTAGTCTAAGCAGCTGAATAGTTTATGCCCCTGGATGTGATTTTCTTCTCAAGCAGCAGAAACCAAAATAGCCAAAGTTTCTGGTCGTCCTGTTTTTCTGTTTCTGCTATATCTGTGCTTTTATTCTTTAGTCTGTCTGACCAGGTGCTATGCTTTTTCTCCCACCAAGGAGGCAGTGTGTCATACTGTCAACTATAGCAATGCAGTCCTGCCAGCTCACCCCCACGACCCTATCCACTCACCCCCGAGTCTGTGTGTCACAGCTGGGTAAAGGCACTTCAGTTTGAGTTACAGTGCCCTCTGTCTGACCATATGGCCAAACTTCAGCTCTATTATAGAAGCAAAATGGACAACCGACTATCTACAACAAACTAAATAAACAAAACAACAAGCAAGTAATTTGCACATATAAAATGCTTGATCAGCATTGTTTCTTATGAATATATCAAATTAGGTTATTTTTTTGCATATTAAATGCAACATTTTAAGCTCTTTTTAAAGCTCTTATTTGCCCCACCTTGAAGTCATATTTTTTGCTGGTATAATCACACTGACATGTTATTGTTATATGTTAACAATAGTAACTCTGGACTTGTTTGAAAATTCCTTAACATTTTCTAGAACCATAATACTTGTAGTCAACCATGCTAAGTTAATACATTTAAACAAAGTAATATTATTCAATATTATCGGTAAAACTGAACGATTACTGCACATGATAGAAAAAAATGTGTGAAGACATAGCTATGCCAAACTGCAGAACATGCAAACTCCTGTCTAGCTCACTACCTCCAGCAAGCTAAACATTATTTCCACAACAACACAATGCTAATACGAGCTAGATAACTCAGTAAATGAGGGGGTATGTTTTCTATCCTATACTTCTAAAATGACATTGGTAATAAGAAAGACCACATATAAATGCCACAATTCAATTCAATGCACTTCAGTTCTGTTCAGTTCAATTCAGTTCAATGAGTTATCCAATTAAAGCTTGAAAAGAAAAGCCCAGAACTTATTTACTTAACACATACTGATTGTTCAAAACAAAACAATACAGAACCAGTGAAGTTCAGAGGTGCACAATTCCAGTCCAGATTTATTGGGTGTGTTTAAGGAGGTGATCTACCAAAGTGAGAATCTGGGAACCAAC
The DNA here is from genome assembly GCA_037974425.1 of Phenacogrammus interruptus. NCBI lineage: Eukaryota > Metazoa > Chordata > Actinopteri > Characiformes > Alestidae > Phenacogrammus > Phenacogrammus interruptus. Next base: position 3,981 of record JBBPCW010256962.1, read on the forward strand.
CCCCCAGAATTCTGGTGTTGTTCATTAGAAAGCCTCTCGTGCAGTAAAACAACATCAGTAAAACAAAATATTTGATTCTATTCATTTCAATTGAAACATACAGATTTCATTGAATGTGGGACACATTTATAATTCCACATTGTTTTAAAATCCATATAGACTTTTATACAGCATAAAAATGAAGACGTATGTAATTCTAGGATTTTAGTGAAATAATTAAAGTCATATGCTGAAATATTATATTGTAAAGCCAATATCTGCCACATGCATAATTCACATCTGTGCATCCCCTGAGGTTATGGTTAAAGAACAAAAAAAAAATTGATTTTGGACTTTGGCAAGTTCTGTTAGGATCCAAGATTGTTTGATATTTACATATTGATGCATTATTACATAATGAATTACATGGTTAAATCATGAATTATAGTTTTGATTTACATTGTGCATTGGTAGGTTTGAGTCTGCTGTTCTGACTTTTGTATCTGTGTCAACAAATAAACTGTAAATGGGGCATTTTGTTTACAATGAATAGACTTCAGATATAACGGTAACATGGTAAAATTCAAATCTTAATTAAATATAATTTTTCTACCAAAATTCAAGGAACAACAAGGACAGTCGATTTTTTAAAAATCTTTTTTTAGGAGAAATTGTGGATGTTGTTCTGTGCTCTTGGAGGAAGTTGTCAAGTTCAAGACACATCCATGGCAACAGTGCTGTAATCACAGTGCAGCATCATTTCTGAAACTGAAGAAACGTAGTTGACTGCGTTACCTTTTGTTTAAAAAATTCTCACCATAACGAGCCTAATTATTGCAAGTTTACTTTAATGCCTGAAACTTTTAATGCTTGCTAATGTGTATTCATGTAACTAACATTTAGGACTTGTGTGCTAATACTTGCCCGACAGCATGAGCTATGCTTAAGGGTCCAAGGCCTTATGAAGCATGTGAAAATGCTGATTCTTTAAGTTTGTAAAAAGTTGTTTTGAATGTTAGGAGAAAGTCAGTGGTCTGTTATAAAGCATATACAGAAACCTCTCAGTTTTACGCAGATCAGCATTTATGGATTCAGTCTAACGTGGACTTTTCTGAGAACCAAACTGTATTACTACACTGAAAAGTTGTCAACCGCCATAAATAGAAGAATCTCAGTTTATTTAGTATCAGTAAGATGTGCCCTGTCTTAACATGTGGATAGAGAGAGTTATTTCAACGTTTCTTTTTTGTATGAGTGATTGTTTTGGCTCGCCGCATGTTGCTAATGCTAACCTCTAATGTTTTGTTTTAATCAATAAAGTTTTCTGAATCTGATTATTTATTTACCTTTACACTTAATATAGTTTAACACAAAATTAAAGTGTTCTTAGTTGGGGGTATATTTACGGTTTACACTATAAAAATAGGCATTTTTACCAAAACACAACAACGTGTTTTTTTTTTTTCTTGGACAACATGCTCTTGGAGCGTAACCCCCATGAAAAGCATGGATTACTGTACTGCACTTTCCACATGCTGTCCCTATTTAACTATTATTTTAAGTCTGACAAAATTTATGCTTGCCTTGATAGCAGGGATGAGACAGAAGTTAGTTCAAGATATAAATCTTTTAAACTCTTTGTTTAATGATGCAGTTTCATAGTCAGTCAGATGATAAACTAAACAGAGTTTGTATTCCATTGCTAACCTGTCTAAGTTAGTGGTCTAATGGGGTTTTCCACTGACTGGTACCAGCTCGGTTCGGTTCAACTCTGCTCGTTTTTTTTTGCTTTTCCATCACTAAAATCTGGTACCCGGTACCATTCTTGGTACCACCTTGCCCGAGGTTCAATGCGTGCTGAACCGATACTAAATGATGACGTGTACATATTGGAGGTTTCTGATTGTTGGTCGCTATGGTTACGCCAGTGTTGTTGACTGAACGTTAGCATTTGCGTTAACATTATCGTTAGTCCAATGTTGCTTCTTTAAGCCTTGTCTGGTAAGTAAATTGTCTCTGTTTTGTGGCAAACAGCCACAAACCAAGGATAAGAAATAAAATCCCTCTGATTTCATCCATGCTGACAATTGTAATAATGCTGACAATTGCAATAATGTTTAGCTCAGGTTAGAGTGCTCCACTCCTGCTGCTTCTCAGAATGTTTGGTCGCTATAGCAGTAGTTACTAATTACTACTTTATTACATCTGTGTCTGTTTTGGACATCAAACAAAAAGCAATAATGAGTGTTGATGTCACAAAGCACAACACATTTCATAAATCTAATAAAATCTTTTAAAGAACAGGAGACACAGGGAATAAATTTCAAGCTAAAAATGCAACTTTCTTTGGTAATATTTTCTTTCTGCTTTCCATGAAAGTAGGTCAGTGGTGCACCACTAACCATTTTCCTGCATAATTCTGAATAATAACCCTGATACAGAGTACTTCGAGGCATGAATGTTCAAGTTAACCAAAGCAGCGATGCAGGGCAATTTTCATTTGTCCCATTTCAGGCACATCAACAGTATAGCCACTTTAGTCACTTTGTACACACTCAACACGTCTGTGTTATTGATACAGATCTAATGTTATTGTTAGGGATCTATGAGAGTACTCTCAATTTCCTTGGAATGTAGACAGTCATAATTTGACATGAATAACCACAGATAATACTTTTGTCACAAACCATAATTTTAGTTTAGGCTTTTTAATCAAAATATTTCAGGATTTGATTTGCAAGTTTAACCCTTTGTACTATCCTCCAAAAAGACCTCAGCACACTAAATTTAATCTATCAAGCTTAGTTAAAGTAGCCAAACTGCAAAAAGAATGTCCTTCCCCATGAGAGAGAACTACATTTTCACTATTAATGAAATGTATTGTTAAAAATGCTACCTACTGTTATGTGAATTAAGTCGTCTCTGCAATATTTAACATAAAGTTAAGTGGTCCTGTAGGGGTCCAGACTATTAATTGGATAAATATACTTTATAAACACAATGCTTTTTAAATCATCTATGAATACCATGATTTGACCAAAACATCCTGTTTTAAAAATCCAGAGCACCACTCCAGGATTTCACATAGGCCCATAAGGCAGAGAACAGGATCACCTGAGAACTAGGTTCAGGTAGTATATATAGCCCTTCCAGATGATCTACCTGTGCGAAGTATACTAAGCCCTGCCTAGTTACCGAGCGTACCCTCTGTGTTTTAAATTATTACCTGTGTTTTCTCTGACACGTTTCTGGACCTTGGATTACCCTTTTTCCCAAGTGGACTTGTCTTTGACTGCCTGTTGTAGGATTTTCTGGTTTTTGAGTTTTTGCTACGATTTGGAGTTGTTTCCTTTATGTCTTTGCAGACTTTTTATTTCAACAAACCATCTATTTTGGTACTCTGCAATTAGGTCCATATTCGTGTTCATTACAATAACAGTCATTAAAAGTTGTTCTGAGAAAGCTGAAGTTATATATTTGCTTAGTTGCTCTTTCTCTGTATTTTTGCTCAGTAGTTTACTCTGTATTTTGCTCTATGCTTCTTGCTTTGTGTTTTTTCGCCCCTTGTGTTTGTCGTGTATGTTCCACGCTAGTCACCGTTTGCATTAATTCGTTTTCTTTTTTTAGTCCCTCTGTTAATTCATTGTCCTGTTAGTTTTTTGTTTAGTCTCCTGTTTCTTGTCCTTTTGATATTAAAGTGCTGTTCATGGTTACATCCTTCTCTACACTCTACATTTCCACATGACACTAGGCTTACATACACAGTTTGTGGATGTCTCTGGAGCTGAGAACAGCAAATCTATGGCTGGAGGCAGAATGTTTCAGTTTCAAATCACTCAAGAAAGTGCAGTGCTCCTGTCCTACATGCTCATCAATATGACATTTCTACAAATAAACATGTTTCAAAATCACTTTGTCTCAGGTCAGGAGGAGTTCGTATTACTTCAGAAATCTACTCTATGAATTTTCCGCTTATATATTTTGGGATTTTTTTTCAAAGATTGCTTCACCAAAAAAAATATTCTATTCTTTTATGGCTTAAGATGAGACAAATGGAACGTGGGATTAATGTGCAGGCTGGGAGGCAAGAGGACCTCGTAGGTGACTGGGTTGACACTTCATATAACCTTGAATGGCCCCACATAACAGGCGGGCAGCTTTTAGGAGTCAAGTCAGAGGGGCAGATCCTTGGCTGCCCTGTGTCTGCTTGACTTGTAGAGCCTGTCACATCTTTATCCACACCTCATAGCAGCACTTAAAAAAGTGTTCTGCTGCAGGGACTCCCACATCCTGTCATTCCATCTGCCCATTGTATTGGGGGTGATAGCCTAAAGAAGCTGACAGAAGGCCTTCCAAAATCGGTTTGCAAATTGGTCTGAGAACAAGTCCACTGGAATCCAGGGCTGGACTGGCCATTGGGCATTTTGCTAGTGGGCCGATGGTAAAGGACCCCCACCCCCAAAAGAAAGACGAGAGGCGCGGTATCCAACAGGTGGTGTTCTAAGTGGACCTGGACATATACAGAATGGCTATGAATCAAAATAACATCCACGTAGTGCTCCAGGGCTTCCCTTTAGGATCTCGTTTGTGAAGTACTTGCTAGAGGGCCCAGACAGCGTGATGATTGCCTTCTTCCACTCATTACCTTTGCAGATCAGGATAAGATTGTATGTGCTGCACTGGTCCTGTTGGGAGAAAATGGAGGCCTGCTGCAGTTCCTTAAAGGCTGTGGTCATGAGGAGTAGAGCATAGCCTTGATTGTGGAGGTAGTGGCCTAGTGGGCAAGATATTTGCCTCTGGACTAAGAGGTCATGGGTTTGAATCCCACCAACATACCACTGCTGGGTTCCTTAGCAAGACCCTTAAACCCAAGTTGCTCCAGGGAGACTGTAGTTAGGGAATGGAAGTTGCTTTGTATAACAGCGTCTGCTTAATGCCCTCCTTCCCCACAAAGAAGAACCCCTCCCCTGCCAGAGAGGTGGAGGGCCTCCTGAATGTAATCATCCATGGCCTTCTGTTCAAGCTATCAAGAGAATAACTGGCCGTGGGTAGAGTAGTACCAGGCAAGAGATAGAGGCCACATTCAAATAGTCTGTGCACTTGCAAGTGCTGGACCTTCTGCTTGCTGAAGACCCTGAATGAGGCAAGAGGCCAGTGCAGGGGCTGGCAGTCAGTTCTACTCCAGACTGGCCCTTTACAAGGCATAGGTCAGAGGAATACCTGTACATTTACAAAAGTAGATGTGAGATGTACAGATAATGATATTTAGGTTAAACAATAAGATTAAATATCCATTCTTACATGGACATATTTGGTGTCTGATTTTTTATTATTATTATTATTATTATTATTATTATTATTATTATTATTATTATTATTATTATTATTAAAATTCAAACAATAATAACATTCAAAACAGCTGCAGCATGGTTGCATGATCTCCTTACTCCCAAGATACAGAAGCATTCTGCTGTGTGTATCTCTCCTGTCTTTCCCATGATCACTCACGCATAATGGAATGGGTTCAAAAGGCTCTGCTTTTAAATTAATTTGTCTACAATTCTCCCTAAAACCCACCCAACCTTATCTCCAGCCTTGTTTCTGTGGAGATATTGATCTGCCTCCTAAATTCTCAGTCTTTTCAGAGCCTCTCTGGTGCTTGCTAACATTTTCACAAAAAAGTAAAAATATGTTAGTGTGTTCCCACATTTTTGTTGTTGGCAAATTTAGCACAGATCTTCAGAATTGGATCTACAAGTTATGTTTACATTTTCCCATGTTATACCCTTATTTTGTGCACGGTACCACTGGACTTAGGAATATTGTGGATATGGTATAGTGTGAGCTTATTTGGCATTTGGCAGTTTTTTAAACGTGGCAACAGCTGAAAGGCATATTTCAAATGTTTCATATACCTGACTTTCTTGATAAAACACCTAGAAAAAATATTTGATAAAAATAAGCATCACTCTAAACCCTCTGAAAGTGTCCCGGCAGTGGCCACTAGAGGCCATCCTGTTCTGTTTTTGTGTTTGGGACTTTTATTGTGGAATCCTGAGCACACCGGTCTTGTGTTTAGATTATGTGTTTCACCTGACCAGCATGATCAGAGAAAATGAGCTCTGTGGTTTTTATTGGTTTCTTGAGTTTTGTGTTGAGTATTTAAGTTAGTTTGTGGTGGACCTGTGTGTCGGTCCAACATCATCCTAACTTGTGTTGCGAGTGTTTCTCCATTCTCTATTTGTTTTGAGTTTGTTTGTAGCCCCTATGCATTTTGCTTTGATGTTAAATAAAAGTTCTAGCGAAATGGAAGTCTGCACATGCGCCTGCCTCTGTGCTTGGGAGATTCGAAAGAGGAACATGACAGAAAGTAGTTATATCACTGATTGTGAAAGGGAGCTGTATTTTAACCATATTTCAGACAGCTTTTAGAAATGGAAACTTCTTGGTGATATAAATTAGAGCATGTAACAAGCTTCAAATAAAACATATCAAATGTCTTTTGCATGCTTTAAATGTCTGTATTTAACATCATGTTCATGGACACCAGTATTACCTCACTCTTTTTGGACAAAATAAACACATGAAGGAGTTTTGTTTGTGAATAAAATCTGGAATCAAGGACAATAAAGACAATAACCTCGATTACATTTCTGATGTAATCATGGATGGAGATCTTAGCTTCAGTGATCGCTTTAAAGCTAATACTAAATGATTCTGTAGTCGGGAAGCTCTAGTTGGACATTAAGCTTTGCTTAAACCCGAGCCAAGCATTAAGCTCTGACCTGGCCTTAATGCTAGTTGGTTGGTGGGCTCTAATTATTGGGTATTAAGCTCTACTTCACATAAGCTGGGCTATTTTCCATTAAGAAAGTTTGTTTTAAACTACTATTATTATTCTATGCTTTTTATTTTAACTTTTTGAAAGTTGTACTTTTATTATTATATATTGAATTGTTTGGTCTTTTGCTTAGTTACCATTCATTAAAAAGAGTTAAACCTCTGTAAATGGTTCTGGTTTTGCTGTATTTAATATATAAAGCAATAAAAAATAGTTCTAAGTGTTTACATAAACATCTAAAATTGTGTTGACTAAAAATTACAAAAAAGTTTGTATGTATTATTCATTTGCACGACTTTGTAGATCGGTTTAAAAAAATCTTATTCAGGTTAAACATAATGTGGGAAAAAAGCAGAGAGCTGAATATTTTTAAGCTTAGAGATTTTCAAGACACAGTAATTATCCTGACAACTTTATGATTAGAAATACACACGGGTAGTAATTATCACCAGCATTCGTCACTTTGTTCAGGAATCTGCCAGCATGCGCATTCATCTGTATTTTGGCAAAAGAGTGTCTAGATGAAATCAGTGAGCAGGGCTATTATTACTACTTCTTAAAACAAGGCACAGGAAGTGCGGGTCTGAAGTTGCAAAGCTACTTAAATTTACTAGCCACGCTGCAATTATAGCAACAACAAATAGAAGAAGAACCTTTTAGTTCCGCTTACATAATTTAAAGGTTCTAAACATGATTTCCACCCTCCAACTGAGAGGGAGGTACCATTATGCATAACAAATGTGGCATAGTCAAATAATGTGGTAGAATAAGTTTTCCCCAATGGTAAAAACACCTAGTCCATAAAACAATAGTTTTAATTAATGCAAATTATAGCCACATCTTTTTACCAAACTCCAGCTAAAACAGCTGTTTGTTTAACTCTTTAACTGTGCCGCATACACTGGCATGCCTTGTTTGTATCATTGCTGTTCGTCACATAAATATTACCTCATTAGTGGTGGTCCTACACACAGTACTGTGCAAAAGTTTTAGTCATCTATGCAAATTGTTTAAAGACATTTTTTCAGTGTGTGATAATTTGTCTTTCTGCTACCAAAGATAACATCCGAAAAATTATTGCAAATAAACAGTAAAGCAGTAAAAAGTATCAAGATTTGTTTTGTTTGTAAAAAAAAGTAGCTGATATTTTGTGAGCTCGTGAGGAGAACACAGGTTCGGTTCCAGATTTCTCCTCGGGTTCTCCAGAAGAGGAGGAACTTTGGTGAAATTCCAACAGCAGCTCTTGATTTAATTTACTGAAGAACTGATTGAGTAAACGAGTAAAACCAGGTTTCTGATGGAAACTACAAGTACTGGACTTCCACAAAGAACACACAGGTGTACTGTACATACAATCACTATTTACTATGTACAGTGATTTTACAGTGATTTTTTTGGTATTTATTCTGTTTAGGTTTATTTGGTATGTGTATATAACAGCTTACTGCAGCTGTGCACAGTTTGCCAGGCACCTTCTACCATGCCTTAGGAAGTGGAAAAGCTGAATTGCATTCTCTGGCGTGTATTTTTTTAATTTTCAAAACAAAAAATGCTTTGTGTGTGTGTGTGTGTGTGTGTGTGTGTGTGTTTAGTATTTGGGCTAGTATTTGTGTACTTTGCATAGATCTTTGTAAATAATCTTGACCTTTGATATCCCGTGTTGTTTCTCTGCCTAATTTGACAACAAGAAATGATTGGAGTGCTCATCAAACACAAGCTTGTTTGTACTTTCATGTTTTATTTTGCGTGCTGAGAGCCAAAGGCCCTCTCAGTTGTCAGTAAGCCATAACACTTGAACACGCTTGTTTTCCTGTTGAATCCACTTCACTCACTTGTTGACTTACTTCTATATGAGGAATAGAAGTATATGCTGTTTACAGTTTTGAAACTTAACACTTGTAAGTCCCAAAGATATAACACTGATTCATGCAACGGTCAGTTAATTCTCTCCGATGATGCACATAGGCACAGAAGAAGGTTTTGGGAGAGTGTTTTAGTCAAAAGGTTGTATGTTTGTGTGATGAATGCTGATTATCAGTTCTTTGTTTTTCCAGGTATGCCCCTCAGTTTGGACTGCAAGGCATTCTTTGGCTACAGTGGGGAGTCCAGACCCATAATCTACTGGATGAAGGGAGACAAATTTGTCGAGGAGCTGGAGGGACATGTCAAAGAGAGTGAAGTCAGGTAATAATCCGTGTCATTTTATTTAAGGTGTTGTAGGTTTGCTTCTCTGTTAAATTATGTGATGAATTTTTGTTTAAACATTTTTGTTTGAACCTCTTGGTCCTGGCTTGTAACTTGTTATTTTACTCACTCACTCACTCACTCACTCACTCACTCACTCACTCACTCACTCACTCACTCACTCACTCACTCACTCACTC
>JBBPCW010256998.1:0-13180 GCA_037974425.1 Phenacogrammus interruptus
GAAGAACTTGACTGGCCACACAGAGCCCTGACCTCAACCCCATCCAGCACCTTTGGGATGAACTGGAACAGAGATTGATCCAGACCTTCTTGTCCATCAACAGTATCTGACCTCATAAATGCTCTACAGACTGAATGGACACAAATTCCCACAGAATCTCCCATATCTTGTGAAAAGCCTTCTCAGAAGAGTGAAAACTTTTCTAGTTGCAAACTGGGGACCAACTCCATACTCAAGTCTATATATTTGAATGCAATGTCGTTAAATTCCCTGTTGGTGTAATGGTCAGGTGTCCCAATACTTTTGTTCATGTAGTGTATTTGATTACATTCCGTCTAATCGTAATAAATTAATTCCTCCTAATAACGCATTATAAAGCTGAAAGGTATAAGGAGTTACCTGTGTGGTGCTCATCCCGCCTTTATCACATTGGACATCGTTTTTTGTTTCTGCTTGTGTCTCGATATTCTCGCTTGTCTCAGACATAACAGTCTTGATCTCCAAGGCTTCCAATTTCAGGTCCTGATCTGGCACAAGATCCTCTACTGGATCGTGCACTGGTTCAGGTTCGGGTTCAGGTTTCATTTCAGGTTCTGGCTCTAGCTCAGATTCTGATTCTGGTTCTGGCTCCTCCAGAATCTCCTCAACCTCCTCTTCAGCTGCAGAGTAACCAACAACGATATTATCAGTTGAACTGCTTGCCTTGAACTACATGCATATTCCTGACCATTCATGCCTCACGTTGCAGGAAATCCAGCTGGTAGAGAACTCTCTCCTCAGCATCAAAATCCACTTTATAATGATCCAAGTTTTCATAGCCAGGTTCTAAAGTCTCTGTGGGGGCACATTTTGTTGCTTCACGCACCCTTTGGGGAGAAGAAAAATCAGTTTGCTGTGGTGTAACAGTCAGAGAACTGTAGGAAAGAGGATGATTAAAGTGCAACTGACAAACATCCGCTCAGCCACACACAAGCAGACACTTACTTTTCGATAAGGCTTTTTGAAGCCTACAAGAGAGTGGAAAACATACCTTCAAGATTACATTCAAAAAACATGATAATAAATCAGTGATGCTTTCTTTAACAGTCCCATAAGTTCTAGATATTTACAGAGTAACTCCCAGTGAATTAGTGATGTTAATCAAAGATGAGGCAGAAACCAAAACAACAGTGATGAGTTCTAACTATGTTACACTAAAATGTCCAAAGGATTCTGCATATTGATTCTGTGACCCCAAAATATTGTGTAATTATTTTGGACGAAGTGGCGGTAAGCAGATAGATATTAAGCTGATAAATTATAAACCGAAATGTCTCATTAAATTAAAGTATTGCCACTGAATTCACTGTAAAGTCACACGTTTAACCTGGAGAACTGGGGTACAAATACACCTGAATACAAGAATCTTACATGGCAGTATATGTTATTATCTAGAAACTAAACTATCTGGGATGAGAAAGAAAACAGTGATTCTAACTATGGTTTTCCTGAATCCTTTGACTTTTTAATTCTTGTTTTTCATTTATATTACTGGTTAAACATGCTGTGAAATTTTATGTATGTTTGTACCTACAATCTCTCCACATTTTATCTTATATCTGTTTTTTTTTTTTGTTTAATTTTTCACAGCTCTTTGGAGTTTGTTGTTCACACTTATCCAGTTAATACGTAGAACCTATGTGGCGTTTTAGTTTATTTTATTTGAAGTGTTTTGGCACTTTCCACCTTGTAATCATGATACTCAAAACACGGAGCTGGTTAATATCTCAAATTTAAGGGACGGTAAAAGAAAGAAATCTAAATTTAGATCTAGGAATCTAGAATTTGAATCAGTGCACCTGCAGAAATGCAGCCATCTCTGAGTCCTCGATGGCATTCGAGGCTGTCTGCATTAATTTAGAATTGGTCTCAACGTGCTCACTGTAGGTTTGGACCAGGTTTCGGGCCCAGCCGCTCCTTTCATCCTGCTCATATGTGATCTGCTGTACCATGATGTTACGCCTCTCTTCCAGGATGGCAGACATACGATCAAACTTCTCACTCAGTATCTGTTTCTGGTTTTTGCCGTTCTCCTGTTAGGGATTGCATTCATTCTTACAGCACAGTCATGCAGCTTACATTGAAAGAAGGAATAGTTTGAAGATCTAATGAAGTACAGAAATGATTTTTGTAAAATGTGAAAGGTGTGACTGAATTCCCCTGAAGTCCAAACCTCAATATTCTTACAGATCTCCTCCAGATCATTTATGCAAGCTTGGATGCGCTCATTAGTGGCAACCAGGGATCCAAGCTCATCACTGAGTTCAGTCTATAAAATGAAAACAGGGAACAGTTCTTTCTTTAGTAACTTCCACGAGGGTTTAGAAGACATACATGCCTTCTAAATATAGCCGTATTCATTTGTCTTCCTGCCCAAACAGTTCTAGAGTTAGCAGAATCTTTTCTACTGGGTCTATTTTACCTTCTGTTGCTGATACACTTCAGGTAGTGGGGCCACGTTGCAGGTGCTGTGTGCCCCAAACACTTTACACAGTGAACAGGTGGGCAACTGGCAAGTGATGCAGTAAATGTTGAGTTTTTCACCTTCATGCTCCTCACAGACCAACTGTTCCAGTGGTTTTGGTGGTGGCCGAGAGCTGGAGACACATGAAATTACTACAAAACAATGGTTTTCAAAAGCTTCAAAGATTTAACACACAAAATGTTGCCTCCTTCAGAGTGTTAACAAACAGTGTAGGCCTCAACGCCCACCAATGCCTCATTAGACATAATTTGACCAAGGCATGGACTCTATGGGGTACCATGTCCCATTTCTGACCTTGCAGACTCTTGCTTGTAGACATCAATGATGTTTTCAACTAGTATGTTTCGCTGAAGCCCATAAACGCCATGACGGTCCAAAACCACTTCGTGTCGGCAGGACGGACAACGAAAGCGACCTCCAATCCCAACCTGGAACAGAGACGGCTGCAATCTCTTACTAAGTATGATGTTCTTGATAGGATCTATTCTGTGTCCTTTAGGGAACAACTGTTAGTTCTGCTTTGAGCAAGACCTGATTTGAGAGACCTTTGACTAAATGAAGACACTTATCCCTGTTTTAGTGTATTGGTTGTCATAATTACTAGGTAGAACCAGTGACAGCGTGCACGTGACCATGCCAGAGCCAATTTGAAGATGAGTGACCTCTGGTCCAGGGCAGGATAATCTTACCCTTGACCATCAGCTGCTTCTGATTTAGCTTCTGTTGCTAAGGGAAGATGTAAAACTTAAGCAGAAATTCCCTAGTGTTCCGTCTTCTTTTCTGTCTCACCGCTGATATGGAAAAAATGAGCCCACTCCGATAAACAATCGTGTCTCATCGGTGTCAGTATGGATTTCGCACAAAGACGGATAACTTGCAGTTGCTTCTTCTCTCTCTCTGAGGTACAGAAAGGGTGAACAGGAGACCATGATGTGCGTTGAGTGAAATGGGCACAGTGGATGTCCTGAAATAGTCATGCTCTTTAAAAGGCTTCAGCAGCTGAGACATATGCGTCGAGGGGAAATCAGAATCCCTGCCTGGAGCAGAGGTGCCCGATGTCACTCCTGGAAGGCCATGACACCGCAAAGTGGTGTTTCTGTTTAGTACTTGCCTTTCCTGCTGTTTAGTACTTGTTTCAATCCTAAATCATAAGCCAATGAACGAGAACACTTGTGTTAGAGCAGGAAAACAATGGGCAAGTTTCCGAGACAAAGATTAATCTTAGTCTTCGATTTTTCCTACCACAGAGAATTTGGCCAGGACCTGGCTTTGACTCTGGATGGGAAACAGACTCTGTATGTCAGAGATCAGATGCTTTAAACCCTTAAAAACGAAAGCTTCTCTTACAATCACATCCTTTATATATTGGTTTCATAACAGGTGGTGAAGACTGTTTAAATTAATAGTGAGATAATCAGGCTACAGGTTAAATGGAAAGAGAATAAGACACAAGTTAACATCATGGTCTTCTTAGGTCTGCATGGCCATTCTTACTACACTCTTGTAGGCTGTTTGGGATTAGCTTATTTAGCTTCCCTAAGAATTAACAGTTTTTTGGAGCTGCATGTCAGTTATAACCCTTGAAATGTATAGTACCCCAGGGACCACTGGCCCCTCTCCTGACGTCCCTACTTGAGTTACAAATAATGCTAAAAATGACAACACAGTAATCAGAGGAATAAGGGAAGATGCAGATACAGAACCGCAGGGTGAGATGGGTTGATTTTTTTTCAAGCTTTCTGAACCTGTCAGTCACACAGACAATGACACATTCACATTCTTAACCTTAACGCTGATCATGTTGAGCTGTGGACCTAATGTGTGCAAGAGTACCAACAAAATGAGGATTTTAGAGTGAGATGAAAATAGTGCCGAGGGCTATATGTCGGTCTTAGAGGCTTCACACATAGATCAATCGGCCCATTGTCTGTCCCGCGAGAGATTAGTGTGGTAACAGCTCAAAGGGAGAAAATGTAGGGCATCCACTATATTTACTCCCAAGTGTTCAAGTCCTCACACCTGTTTGGGATCTGCAAATTTACTCCAGTGGTAGTCTGCTGTTTTGACATGTGCGTCTGCACACATGGTTCGGCTTCATAAATATGCTGCAGCATACACTGTGTCTTTGAGAAATTCCTTATACATGCACATGTGCACATATTCTTTCTAAAAAAGTTTAAAGTTACGTGGGAGGTCCAAAGAGAATCTTGCACTGAATGCACAGTACTGTGCAAAAGTTTTAGGCATCTAAAATTAGGACATTAAGTGCTTATCGGCCCTGAAAAACATGAATGAATCCAAAAGTAAGAAGTGATTTATGTTGGTAAGGGTGTTAAGCATTTCCACACAGTTCCTAGTGGAAGCCCAGAATTATGTGTGGACGTTCATGCCCTGGATCGGGGCATTGTTAGGTCTGGGCATCTCAGTAACAACAACAGCATTAATAATAATAATAATAAGAAGAAGAAGAAGAATAAGAATAATAAGAATAAATGATAATAATAATAATAATAATAATAATAATAGTAATTAAATCATTATTATTATTATTTACATGATTTAGATCATTCTAATTGTTGACCCTGATTTCGTGGATATGGTGTTTTGATGTGTTGATGTGCCAAAGACTTTACACAGTACTGCATGTCGGAGTGATGATCAGCTATCTTGTGACAACTGCCTCAGTGAGCAAAGTTGGATCTCAGGTAAACACTCATAATACACTGTGTACCGGAGATGTGCTCACTCTCGCATCATCCAGAAACTGACTTTTGACTAGGATAACTTTTGACTCCAGTCATCATTAGACAGATCCATCATTAGGCAGAGGTGGAGAATAACTTGCTCCAGTTATTTCCACTTGTATCTAGAAATGAATTTATGAATGACTTCAATATATTATTTATACGTTTCCACTTTAGTCATTCACACTTCCTGACATTTTTGACATTCACAGTCATGCCCTCTTACTGAGCAGAGGCACCTGCTGGAGCAAGAACGTACCCTGTAGAGTTCGTTGGCACATTTGCGGCAGAGGTTGTGCTGGCAGGGCAGGATGACCACAGGCTTGGTGAAGACCTCCAGGCAGATAGGGCAGATGAGCTGCTTCTCTAGTGTGTCCAGTGATGTGTCCCTGTGTAAGGAGCTCAGATCCAGAGGAAGAGACATGATGGTACCTCCCCACTGTTCTAAAACTCAGTGTGAAGAAAAATGCAGGCCTGTGTGCTGCTAAATCTACTCAATCTCTTCAGAAATCGAGGAACCATTCTTGGCATTCACATCCATGTTTCTGGCCACTCTCTTCTCTTTCATTTGCTTCTCTGTTGCTCTGCCCCTTCTTCTGCTGTGCTGTTCCAGGGCACTGGAGCGCCGAGGGTCGAGCTGCAGGAGTGTGTGTGTGTGTGTGTGTGGATATGTGCAGAGGTGTCTCATTACTGGCCCCCTCCTGACTCCGTCCCCCATAGGTCAGCTTTGACCTTATCCAGCAGGCCGAACGCTGGCAAATTTCTCTCCTGTTACACCAATCATTCTTATCCACAGCTCAAACCAGGACTAGGACGTCACAGCATGCAGAAAACAGGCTTAGTGTTCATAGACAAGTTCAAATCACCCTATGCATTAAATGTGAGCAGCAGAATGTGCAGTCTAACAGACAACAGAGCATTTTCACAAGTCCTTCCTCCCTGCAGACTGTCCAACACCTATATTTTATTTAAATAATCACTGCACTAACAGCTTGCTATATATCTGCACTGTAATTATAAGTTAATTATAAGACCAAACAAACAGACTAACATTTTATTTTATTACTACTTTTGGCATCATTTGAACTCTGTTACATAACACTGAGATATACAGCAGATATCATATGCTAGACATTGTCCATTCATATAATAGTGATACTATTATACTGTGACAAGCTGGCAGCCGGGACTGGCTCCCATGAGCCTTTGCGGTTTAGAATAGCGGCCAGGTTGGCCAGGGGACTGTGTTCTGGGGGGTAAATTAGTGTAAAATTAGCTGTGTGGGATTTTGGGGTGTAATAAGTGTGTGTATTTGTTGTGCTGGAGCTGTTTCGCCAGTCACCCTCACCTAGAACGCTGTTAAGGTGGGTGGGATGACGGGCGAAACGCAAGCTCAGTACGTCAGTAAACGGAGCCAGTAGGTGGAGTGATTCATTATGTGTTGACATTTTGCAGGCTGTGAAGCTGACAGTAAATCGAGAGAACTGTAAAGATCCGGAGTGTCTACTATCTCTCTTTCCCCACCGCTCGCCACAATACTATTACAATTACAAACTGTTACATCATCACGCACTACTGTCAATAAGGACAATATATGGATATATGTAACAGGGTTCAAGCGAAGTGTTGGTGGTGTATTTTTTATTTCTCCCATTGCTTGGATTGCAAAGGTACTTTTGTACATCTGCTAAATTGCTATTTGATGTTATACTAATATTAGTATAATAATGCATCATGATTTCTGTGTATGAGTTATGGTTTATGCCTCTTGATTTTATGTGTGACTGTAGCAGCTGAACTATTTTTAAACCTCTTCTTGAGAAATCTGGCCTATATCTAAAATAGCCTTTCACAATTCTATATGACTGAAGCAGTCTTCTAAAATTTATTTGGATTGATAATAAATAAATAAATAAATAAATAAATAAATAAATAAATAAAATATATCAGTATATATAATTTTACTGGAATAAAGCCCACATACTGCTGAGCATTTTACACAATTTTTGACTGCCAAAGACATGTACATGGTACTGATGGATCAAAACACTTGATTAGAACATCAAAAACATTAAACAGCTTTGACTTACCAAGGCATGGACTTTACAAGACCTCTAAGAGTGCCCTGTTGCATAGGCATCAGAAGCAGATCTTTTGGATATGACTGATTGCTTCAGCACATCCCACAGATGCTTGATTGGGCTGAGATCTGGGGAATCTGAAGATTATGTTCTTCAAGCCCCTTCTGAACAGTGTGGCAAGGCAATCAATCCTGCTGAAAGAGGCCACTGCCATTAGGGAATACAGCTGCCATGAATACCAGTAATTGGGCAATGCTTGGGTAGTGCGATGTATTAAACTGAGTGCCAGGACCGTACAGAACATCAACACTCCCTCTATAGCTGGTCTTTTCCCTCAGGTCCTCTTGGTGCAATCGCCTCAGTGATTCTGGACTTGTACCACAGTAACCCTTTTATCAGTTCAGACCCGATGGGACAGACTTTACTGCCATCAGGAAATCAATGAGCCTTGGAATCCCAACACCCTGTTGTTGGTTCATGGTTACTTCCTACAGCTGGGTGAAGTGGCCTGTGGTTAGGAGATCACAAGGTAATGGGTTTGAATCCCAGGACTGCCAGGGTCACCAGTGAGGTACCCTTGAGAAAGGTATCGTCCCCACACACTGCTCCCTGAGCGCTGTGCAGGTGGAAGCCCACTGCTTCACTTGGTGAATGGTTTAAGTGCACCCCGCTGTGGTGTGTTAATGTGTGA
The DNA here is from genome assembly GCA_037974425.1 of Phenacogrammus interruptus. Taxonomy (NCBI): domain Eukaryota; kingdom Metazoa; phylum Chordata; class Actinopteri; order Characiformes; family Alestidae; genus Phenacogrammus; species Phenacogrammus interruptus. Next base: position 8,041 of record JBBPCW010256998.1, read on the forward strand.
CTGTATAGGGCCACTTACAGTCACACATTAACCTACTATAACCAGAAGTACGTGTGTGGATTCCATTAAAATATGAACAGCTAAAAGAAACAACTTTTGATACAAAAACACATGACAAATCAAATCACTGAACTTTAGAACATTTATTTTATAACAGCAAGATAACTTACCCATCAACTTCTCCCTCACACACATTATTCATGCTACATCGGGAAAAAACATTGACTGAACTCAACAGACATATCCAGACAGTGCAAAAGAATTCAGCCAATCAGACGAATGGCCACCTCCGCTTACACATCGTTTCAACTAGTCGTTTATTAAAAACATACGAAAATAAATTAAATAAAATAATCATATTACTGTATTACTATTTTGCCACTCTTACCAAACATTTGGTGGTGATCTTTCAAAATATCGCTTTTACACAGACAACTTTCACCATTAGAATAAATTAAAACTAGCAAAAGACTTCGAGGAAATATACAGTTTACAAAAATAAGAGTGAAGAGCGGACATCCTCTGGTATCCAGAACATGTAGATGTGATAGGTCATTACTGTACCCTCATACTGTAAGATTAGGAGTGGTTTTGTTTTATAGATCACACTGATTGTAGATGAAATAATTAGTCTTCCCTCTAAATAATATTTTTTAAAAAAGCAAGAAGAGAAACAAACAATAATGATATGGAAACCTACACATTTAAAATCTAAACATTTTCACTTGGCTACACAAAAAAAGGTCTCAATTCAATTCTATACTCCTCACACACACATACAAGCTCCCTTTAGAGTGTTATTCCATGTGCATGGACGTGCGGATACACGTGCACATGAGAGCAACGCAAGAAAACAGACGGCCAAAGTCAGATGAATAATTATTTCTCCAAATAAAATTTTGATTTGCAAGTGTTTTTCTTCCATAGAGCGAACACACAAACACACCTCCTTCACCTCTTCCTTCAGGAAGCATCTCAGAACAACATGCTAAAGTTTTCTCTTCACAACTAACACACCGGAGACAGAAAACACTGGCCAAGTTTGAGACGATTCATTTGCAGAGACAGGAGAAAGGCAGGGACTGAAGCATCGACTCTAGAGAAGAGTAATGATAATACTGTTCACGTATATTCACGTACCACTGACTTCTGATTATCTTACGCAATTACCGAACAGCATATCTGCCCTATTATTAGCTACAAACTAAATGTTACAGCAAAGCAAATCCTTCTATGTCATCACCGTCAGAACAAAGACCTCTTCGTCTTGAACCACTTGTGATAATCCAAAATGGCTTAAAGCTAAGTCAGCTTGACGGCTAGGAACACTTCTTCCTTGCGCTGTGAAGTTACTTTTTTGGAGATCCGAGGTTTTGTTCTGTCAGCGACATGCGAACCTATAAATGGGTACCCTATCAGAGAATAATCTAACAGGTCAATAAGTTAATTTAACAGGTTAATTAATTAATTTTAACAAGCTTAATATTTTACAGCATAGGTAATGATGCATGGAAACATTAACATTTAGTGCCTGTTCCTGCAGAAGTACAGGATGGCTCTGTTTTTCTATATCATTCTATACAGAATGGACACAATGCCTTGGTGCCCTAACACTGTGAAACGCCACACCGCTGAACAATATCCGCAAAGAATGACAGAATAATAATCTCCTAAAACATAGAGACAACAAAAATACCTACATTTAAAAACTACTCTTGACCACACTGCACTGTGTTCCTTTTATGAAAAATGGTCATACACATCGGTAAGACTATGGACAGTTCCTGTCAAAAGCACAAATGTTAGGGCACCTGATGTATGCTATAACTTGCTCACGTGGGTTATCAGCGAGGCTCCGGGTTGTGTTCCCCTAGGCTTTAGAATATGCCTCGTAGTGGTGTGAAAATAGCAGCAGCTGGCTGGCACTGATTCCACTGGCTACAGAGAGAACGGTGATACAGTACACTGGCACCTGTATGTTGTTATACATAAAACAGACAAAGGATTCTAAAGAAAAACCAGCAAAACACTTGGTTTGCTATGTACAGATGTCTGGGACTGCACATCGATATACCCGCTTATTGCAAAGTCACTTTAAAATCCCATGACAATAAAAACTGAAAAGTGAGTTCAACATTATATCTGGTATTTTAGTGTGGTGGATATTTGGGTCCAGGTGAAAGAAACTAGCCTAACTGTCCAAATGCAGCATGTCGTACACTGTTGTGTACCTATTCAATAATAATGCATAGCTCAAACACGATCTCAATCAACATCATGATACAATTGCTAAAACAAGACTAAGAGGGCTCTCTGGAAAACTCCATATCAGAAAGAGTGCCACACAGGCTAGGAATTACACTAGGTTCGGGAGTGGTAAAAAGGCAAAAGAAATAGAAAACCTTGTTTCTTTGTCTGTGCAGAGGCATGCCTGAGCTTTTAGAGCTTTCACATTTCATAGCAGAGATCAGATCAATAGAGACCCGCCCACTCGCTCAGCCCCTTGTTTTCTTTCTCTCCATCACTCACACGGCATCCGTTGCACAGGGTGTAAAGGACAGCTCCCTCTGCTATCCCGGTGGTCCCAAAGGAGAGTGAGGGGAGATGAGGTCGAGGAGAAGGCTCTAGAAGGCTCTAGTTGAATCCAGTGTCGGTCCGGTAGCTTGTGTGGTGACTCTCTGATGTCAGTTGAGTGGTCTCTGTGGCCGAGGAGGGCTGCACCATGATCGGGTCACCGTCTTGTTTTTACAAGATGGTACACAAAACCGCAAATGTTTAGTAAACATAAATATGAACACAGGGTTTCATGATCTGTTAGACTACAGGCTGCTTAATGAAGCTTCATAAAGCCAAAACATAGAAGCAGTGTGTTGTTCAACATGGAGCAGAATTCAAGAACCCCTACAAATGTGAAGAGGGTCTGCAAAGGTCCCCGCAACAAAATACATGATACTTTTAAAACATGCAAAAATAGCATACATATTTATGTCATTCCAAGTTAAATTTCCAACAATGAAGTCTTTGATCAAAAAATAGTTGTTTCAGTTGTTCAGTGCAGTAGGTCTGTACAGATTTTTGTGAGAATTACAATAGGATTCATCTAATGTAATTCTAGAGTTGCTGCTTTCTGCTGCTCCTTTCGTGACACCATATGAGCATATTGCTAGCTACTATGTCTGAAGAGACGTTATCTTTTGTGGTCTGAAGAGGTTTGATGTGCTTGCTAGCACATTATAGATGGTAAATTGATCATTTCTTTCCTTTACCCATGTCAAGTCCCTAATGATCAATTTGAGTGCACACATTTTGTGGACTCACCTCTTTCATCAGATTGCATCTGGGCCTCCAGGTCTTCAGGAGACACATAAAATTCGGGCTCGTGGTCCATGGGGGGTCGTGGCTTGCACTTTCCACAGCAGCAGTTACAGCAGCAGCAAAGACAGCAACAGCAATAACAGCCTGTGGCAACACCACAGAAGATAAACAATGCCTGGAGAGAAAACAGAGAGAGAGAGAGAGAGAGAGAGAGAGAGAGACATATTTAGTGAAATTTTTCAAAAGTCAAAAGGAAGGTCGAACTGTTCCTGAATAATATTTGCAGAGTTGCAGGGTGCACAGCCCACCACTTTTAGGGAATACCTATGAAGGAGTATACATGGTCTAAAACAATGTTCAGGTAGGTAATACAGGTCAAACATGTATCCGCATAAATGCCAGGACCCAATATGACCCAGCAGAACACTGCACAGAGCATCACACTACCTGTGCTGGCTTCTCCATAGAGCATCCTACAGCCATCTCTTTCCTTGGTAAGCGACAAGCTCACATGAGGGATCAACACGATGTAAAAGGGAATATCCCTCAAGAGCATTTTGAAGATGCTCTGACCCAGTCACAACTTGACCCATATCAAAGTCGCTCAGATTTAAATAAATAAAAATAAATGAAATACAATGTAATTTGTTTATGCATGCTAGTACTCCAAAGTGTGCTATTGCATTTCTAAATAACTGTAGTCATGTATAGCCCTATAATTCTTGTGAATATTTGCTCTTAGAGTGATCACACCATAAAGCAAAACTTTACAAACTAATTACACCACAAAGGTGTTTATTTTTAGTTTAACTAAGTGTAAAGAATAAGGTATAATATTTCAATAGTCTTGTTGAAACTTTACCTCATTTAAATTGATAAAAACACAAGTAAACAAGGCAATGCAATATGTTTTTTTTTTGCCTTTTCTCCAAACCAAAAAGAAGTGGCTACTTTCTTATTCTGGCTTTAACATTAACCTACTTAATCACAAGTGTTGTTACTCTTAAAAGCTTTTAAATCTGCATGTCTATCTGTGCAGACACTCACCTTGGCCCACCAGCTGGAGAGCACAAAGTATGTGTTGACGTTCTCCTCTCCAAACTGCTCAGCCACATAGAGGCCAAGAGAGCCGTACTGGTCGTAAATGTTGCGTTTTGTGGGATCGGAGAGGATGGCGTGAGCATTATTGATCTCTTTGAATTTCTCTGCTGCTTCTGGATTGTCCGGGTTCTTGTCTGGATGAAACTTCAGAGCTAGTTTCCTATGACATGACAAGAGATGCAAAATAACATTCAGTGTGTCAGAACATGCCATTCAAGACAAACTTTCTTAGTGAGAACTTCAGCAATGATGGGAATCAGACATGTGAAGTGTTCAAAGGTTCACAGAAAACTGGAATATTTATAAATGCGTTGACTGACACCATAGACATTGTTCTGTGATAGATTTAGGTAAAACACTGACCTACACTACATGGACAAAAATATTGGGACATACCTCGTAATTATTGAATTCAGGTGTTTCAATCATACCCATCGACAGGTGTATAAAATAAAACACCTAGCCAAGTAATGTTTAAAAATATTTGTGAAACAAAATGCCTCATTCTGATGAGCTCCGTGCCATCAAGTGTGTTACTGTGAAAGGATGCAACCTAGGGCTGGGCGATTAATCGAAAAGTAATCGAAATCGACATTCAGAACCTATAATTGATCGAATTTTTCCAGGTCGATTATTTCGATTACTTACCCTTTAAAAACACTAGCGCGTGTGGAGTCACGTGACCCCGCTCCGTTATGTTACGTTATTCCGCCGACATGTCGAG
>JBBPCW010257028.1:0-13176 GCA_037974425.1 Phenacogrammus interruptus
GTCGCCTGAAGACTCACCTTTTCAAGGAGCACTTTGGCGACTAACTATGTCTCTTTCCTACTGCTTACTTAGTTCTTTAAAAAAAACAACTCCTTTCCCTTGACTTCCCACTTCTCTATGACTTGCGTTGTTCTTCTCTATGACTTGCGTTGTTCTTCTCTAGGGCTTATGTATTGTTGGTTAGGCGTTGGATAATTATTATTTGACAGTTGTTGTATAGATGCTCTGACTGCAGTATCTTGGTTAAATAGTTGACTTGGATTCAAGCTGTTTTTCAGGTAAGAAACAGTTATTACCTGAAACAGTTCTTACCAGGACTTCTTAAGCACTGATGTACGTCGCTCTGGATAAGAGCGTCAGCTAAATGCCGTAAATGTAAATGTAAATAAATAGGCTTGGAACTGAATTTAGTGATCTTAATTCATAACTAAATATCATGAATATAAAGAATATCAGTATACTTAAGGGGTCCTTGGGATACGACATACACTGTTTCAACACTCACTCCCCCTCCCACTCGGCTTACACTGTAAGACTCGTATTTACGGACTACATAGGCGAACTAGTTTGGAGGCACGTGGTGGAAAAATACACAGTAACGCGGCATATGAGTGAGGGAGTTTTCCTTTCCCTTTTTCTGTGGCTTAGTTGTGTTTTTATGATTTTGTAACTTTGTTCGGCTTGGTAAGTGGCTTAGGCTAGGATGTTTCGACTAACACCAAAATTCAGATTACATCACTGTCACAGGAACGGATCTGTGTCGTAAAGTGAGGACCCCTGTGTAAGTATAAAGTACTTTTCTCGCAGACGTGCAGACAAACATTTTAAGAAGGCTGTGACTCCTTTTTAAAAAAATAAAACATACTTCTGTTTGTTTATAGTGCAGTGTCAGAAAACACATACAGCTACTGAGATTTCTTAATATAAAATGGTTTGAGGCAGCTGTGTAAAGATTTAGTAGAGTTAATAAGAAGCAAACCTGTCTTGGCTACATTTGAGGTAAGGGGGAAATTGTGATGAAAGTTAATGTTTAAACTATTTCTTCAAGTGCAAATTTGATTCAGTGCTGCTTGCACACACATCCTCTCTCTGTCACACATACACACATACACACACACAAACAAACATTTACACACAAATGACCTCGGACTCACTTAATCTGGGTTTCCGCGCTGCCTTGCCAAGCTTGAGGTACAGTTCTGATGATGATGTCATAGACGTCATAGGAGGAAAACACAGAAGAGGTCACGCAATGAAGAGAGAGTCAGCAGCTGACAGCTGCCCTTTTGGCCTGCTTTCTCTCTTACACACAGCACCCACGTACACACATACACACACACACACACACACACACACACAACCAGTCGGTGTTATCACACCCTGCCACCAACCCACAACCACACATACAAAGCACATTGTGTTTCTTTCTCACTCTCTCATTGGCAGTGTATGAGGGAGAAATAAGGACAGAATGGACGCAAGAGTTTTCTTGTCTCTCCCTCAGCACTATCATTTACTCTTCCAGATACTGACCCGATTTTTAACACAATAAGCTTTCACACTTGGAAGGGGCATTTCAGTTTCATTTGGAAAACAGCACTTGTTGTCGGTGAAGTATTCAGCATTGATATTGACCATCCTCAAATCGATACACCATTTGTTCCATCTGCATGACCTGCTAGTTCATTACTGGCATGTGGAATATCATATTGCAGGAAACTGCAATAATGTGCACTCAACAAACAAGCTTTCTTAAGAGTCAAAAGCATTATAATCTCATTTTAATTCATGAAAAAGTATTGTAAAGTGTTTTAACAGATAGACAGATAGATAGATATACAGATACATAGACAGAAAGACAGATAGACAGTCAGACAGAGAGACAGACAGGATGGATAGATAGAGTTTTCTTAGAAAGGCACTTAGTTAAGTACGTGTAGGCAGTTACCTGAGTTACGAGCAGGTGGGGCAGCAGAAGGAGTGAAGCCACCATTTGATTGATCATTGGTTTCTCCATAATCAAAAACAGGTTTGGGTTTGGGGACATACTCTCTCCGTGGACGAGACTGGGCCTCACCGATCCTATTATGACCCACATGCAGAGAAGACATAATGTTAACGAATAATTCATTACATACTCTACAGTGCTAATTCTCAGAGCACAAACATATAAATCTTTCTATCGATATATTGATCTGTTTATCTATCTATCTGCAGCACACCAGATAACAATAATAAAAATGGTCCACCATTGGATGGGGGGATAAGATTAACGTTCAGTTACATTCAGTCAGTTCACATATTAACACTGTTATACTGCACAAATCCCATTCAATACAGAATGACATACAAACTTAAAAAAATCTCCGACACAACGGGGAGGAAATATACAGTCTTATTGCCACAGGTAGTTGAATGAATAAATTATTTTTTAAAACTCAGTGTGTTAAAGTGATTTGATTTGACTTTCACACAGTGTGTAACTCTACCCTGTAACTGTGGGAAACATGCCTTATTTCTCTGTTAGCATACACTCACACACCTGTCTTTAAGTTTATCGGCAAGCTCTTCTAGAATCTGTACGGCCTGCCTGTGATACTGCAGCTCAGACTCCACCAGTGATGACAGCTGGCTCACCTGTTCTATCTGCATACATAGAGAAGTAATGGGTCAGACAAAACACATACACAGCCCCCACCCACACACCCACCCACCCACACACACAAACACAAAAATGTGTTTTAGCAGGGTGTTAATCTATATTGTTAATTATATTGGAATTAAATGTAAATTATAGGAATGTGTAATCAGCACGTTAATTGCACCACGTGACTTTGAGCACCAGGCGCCGTTCTGGCCACGGGTGCTCTGTAAAATAAAGACTGGAACGCGCTGCTTGACAAGGTGAATGTAAAGTTCACATTTAAAAACAGAAAGATGGAATGGTTGACAGGAGAATCGTTATCTGTAATTCATGGAATAAGGAATTTTTATATTATCGGAGTACACAAAGTCTAAAATATCACCTCAACCAACAAGAACGAACCCAGTGGTCTGAGCACAGCACAGCCGCACAGCCGTCTGATAAATGCCGTAAATGTAAATGTAAGCCGCTGATCCCAGGCTTGAGATGCCTTGTATGCATCGGCACCAAAACCATTATATGAGGAGGCGACTTTTAAAAATCATTCGATTTGTCCCCTAACTTATCCACCCAGTCATCTTGCATGTATGTACACTGTTTTAAACTGCACCCCATTGCTCTTGTTGACGCAGTATTGCACGTGAAAGGGCGAAAAAAGTTTTGCTGTAAACACTTTTACAGTAAAATTGAGTGATTAATTAAGATTTAATCAGAGAGCTTGTCATTAATTAGATTAATTTTTTAATCGCTTCACACCCCTCGTAAATTATATTACACTGGCAACCAAAATGCAACGGAGCGCTGGAGTGCTAGAGTGCTCAATCAAGGGTTAAAAAAAATGACCAAAATAAAGGGCCCATCGGTCAATTCGGCTGCGAGGAAATCCTCACTGGTCATAAAAAATTGATGCATGCTTAATTTTTTATCCTGAATGTGTACGAAAACACAACCACATTTTTTTCACATTTGTCCCCAACACAAACATCTCCACCATTCCTTTCACACAGCTTCATTAATGAATAGCTTCCTCCATGAAGCCAGAAACAGGATACCTAGTGGCCTTGCCTGCTTACACCGTTAACTGGTACCATTCAGGAATGTGCTACACTTTTGAGCAAGGTCATGAGTCAGTTAAACAGAACTGTCTGACAGCAGGATTTATTTTTTTAACACACTCGTCCCTCATATCCAGGCAGGTATAAGGTTCTGTATATGTGAGTAACTCAAATGAACCAGTACAGTGCACTATTATACACTAGGTGGGGCTGTGAGCTCTCCAGGGATCTGCAGACATGCGCAATGGAAAAAAAAGGTCCAGGATCTTCTTACAGTGTGTGAATAATCTCTGCTGCAGCTTTAGAGGAGGGGCTGTGCTGTGGCTATCCCACACTAATGAAACCAGGCAGGTTGAAAAACACACAGTATGGGGCCAAACTAGAAAAAGGTCTCTGTGAAGCTGCCATCGGGGCTGCTAAGTTCTGAACAACAAACAATGAGAATAATGTCTACAAAGTCTACATGAACAAGAAGAAGCTCATAAATGCTATTACAGAGAATTACACAGTATGGTATGGGTTGAACTTTCTAGGTTCCTCATGATTGGCTTTGACTGGATTCAGGGTGCTAAGATCACACTGTTAATGATTTGGGGAAAATCATTCATTTTAATAGTTCTTTTCTTTCAAGGAGAAAACTACATATTCAGGGGCCAAACTGCAATATAGTTGCAAATATAGTCGCATACACAGCACTTTGGGGATTGGTTGCCATGATTGATCAAACTCATCTGTTGGCCGTACACAAGATCCAGTTAGCTTAAACCGCTGCTTAATAGGTGAAAATAGGTGAAAAAATAGGTGACTTAATAAATCTATTAAGCCAACTTTGTTGATAGGCTATAATTAAAATAATTAAAACTTTTAAAACAGTAAAACACATGCATTTATTTATGTACAAGGTTGGTTATGACATTTGATACCCTGATCTTTCCCAGAATCTTTCAAGAGAAAATCACAAAATGTTTTATCCAGGGTATAATGGTAGGAAGTTACCTGATAATGTGTGAAATAAAAAAATCACACAGTACCTTGTAGTGTTTTATAAAGATAAAACAAAACTTCATCAATTGTTCATTTTAAAGGACTTTAATCCATTTTGATTTATTACTCTACTCAATTAGATGATCATATCATCATGTCGTTTTTGACCAGCACAGCATTTCTTAATGCTTCTCTTGGCAACCTGCAGCACTGCGGGATTAAAGGTACTCCTTAATTCAACACCAGATAATTAATTAATTAGGAAACCCTTCATGGGTGTGCGATCAGGTGTGTTGGGGAGTGGAATTGTGAAACTGTGCAGTGGTGTCAGTTGGCAATAGCAGGACTGAGAAACATTAGTCCAGTGAGTGGAAAATACTGTGATAGAAATTTTGGTTTGTGCTGCACATCTTTACCACACTGTAAGAAACAGACTCAAACACAGAGTAAGTGCTTACGTCGGTCTCCAGCAGGTTGTACATGCTGATCTCCGCCACCTCTTTAGACTCATGGAATTTCTCCAGCGCCTGCCTAACCTCCTCGTCTGGAATCTTTCCCTGACGCTTCTTCTTGTAGTCATAATCCAACCGACGACCTTCTAGCTTCTTTAAGTGATGCTATCAGAAGAACAGAAAAAAAACACTGTTATTTGGAAAACAGTTGCCAATAAGTGGTGTAGTTGGTCTGTAACCAACTTTCGGATCCTTATACTATATAGAGGATTTTGTTTGCTTCCAAGAAATCAATGTCAAAGGAATGACTCTACTCATGTCACGTGTGCCATTGTAACAAGAGAATCAATGTTATTCACCTGTCAGTGGTTTTAACGTTATGCATGTGTCTGTGTGTATGCGATATAGAACTGAAATTGCGACACTCAGATCCACGAACTTGTGTCGCCGCGTGGGAAGGCAGAATCGCGACACATGACACACCCCTTCCAACTCCCAGAGTGATCCTTCCAGTCCAGATCCAATGCTACTTCTTGTTATTAGGAGGTACACCTCCGAATAAAACCTTTTTTACACCGTGATTGGTGTAGAAATAACAAGCACTCCCGCAAGTCTTTCTGATCTTTCTAGGTGAAATTATAGACCAAAAAAGGACCTGGGGGAGGCGCACATGTTCGAAGTAAATGGAAATTATGACATATAAGCTGGCTGCTTGTGATAAAATTGCTGGGAATTTTTTTGTAAGAGTTCTGTTGTGTTTTGAACGAGTTTTTGTGCGATTTTGGCCAGCTAGGCAGAGCGTGTTTTTAGTTTTGAAAATGGTCAACCGGTAGCTGATGATTCGGTTCTTTAGCCAGTCTGTGGCGATTCCTTGGGGTCTTCTGTACAGATTAAATTCAAAAGAAGCGGTGTGGAAGTGTTTATTGATTCATAATTCTGTGGTAAACATGAGGATGGTGTATCATTACAGCCCTAGTATATACATATACAGAACCCAATTAAAAGACATGAGAAAATATTAGAATCACTTGTCCATTATTCAATGAAAAAAATATATTATTGTATTATGGCAAAAATATGTGAAAATTTGTTTTCAGTATCTGGGGTGCCCCTTGTGCAGGACTAACTGCAACTACACAGTTCTGTTAACACAACAGCTTCAGCTGTGTCTGGGATGTCGGTGGTCTTTGTCATATGCTAACTGCTAACTTTTTCACAACAGGTTTTTCCTCAATATTTTTGGGAATAAGGTAAGGATTTTGACCTTTGATTATTCCAAAAAAATATCTTTGATCAAATACCTTGCATGTTTCGGGTCAAAATCTTAGGCTGCATGAGTTTAGTACTTGGACATTCAGAATTCATTGTTCTGGCTTCGCCCAGATACAGCAAAACAGGCACCAAACATGATACTACCACCACCATGTTTAACCAGTTAAAGGCAGGCTGGTACCCATAACACAATGGAACTTATCTGTCTTTCTGGCTGAAAAGATGCATTTCTGTTTCAAAATCTCTAATCTGAAATGTAATGCCAGTCACCTGTATCTCTCTCAGGTCCTTGTCACACAGGCCTTGCAATGGATCGATGAAATTCTGTTTGACGTCAATGTCTAAAGAGTCTTTCACCTCAGCCAGCCTCTTCATACTCTCACCAGCATCGATAAGAGCAGCTCCTGTAACAACAGTTGAGCTTCAGTTACAGCAGCTCCTACACACAAGTACAATCAAGCAAAATTATAGTGCCTCGCTCTGGTCCAACACACACTCACACTCAGTAAGCAAGTACGTCCTCTCTTTTACCGTAATTTCAGCAATTTGACATGTACTAAGATTCACATGAGACAAATGTTATTTGTTTTTCTTTTAAATAAGACTGAATGTAGCACAATGTAATTTGAGTTGTTCAGCAGAAATTTGTTGTCATTGTTACATAGAGAAATGATTTATCAAGCATAGAAATGATGCACATTTTGAAATCTCAGATAAAGTTTTGATTTCATATTTTATACAGTAAAACTCTGATATTATGCAAATCTCTGATTCTATAACCGACAGACTGTATAGATGGAATGTCAGTAACATCAAATTCCACTGAGATTTGATTTGGAATCCGTTTTTTAAATTAACTGAAATCTATAAATCAACATATCACATTTTTACAGTCGTTAAGCACAAAGAAGGGTAAAATTATATCTTTCTGAAACCCACCAAAGTTGGTGTCCTCCCCAAGGTCTCGACCATATTTGGCCATGCACTCCCCCAGTAGCCCCTCTGCCTGTGGGTACCCTGGACTCTTGACCTGCCCGCGGATCTTCGACATGGTGTTCAGCATTGACAGCTTGGCACGGGATGCTAACACAGACACACACAACAAACATCCATAGAAAAACTTGAAGCAGCTTTCCAAAAATGTATTTATAACAAAATTACTTTGCATACAAACAAGATCCATTGATCCTTAGTTCCCCTTACTCCAAATTTAGGTAGTGAGACAAGACGCAAACAGTTTCATGCGAAGGAGTAGCGAAAGCTTATACCCCCAACAAACAGAGTGAATAGGAGAATTCATAAAGTGTGAGCAAAAAGAACTTTGAAGAACTTTGTAGAACTGTGTAAATGGGGGAGATTTTTTTAAATTGTTGTGAATAGAATAAGGTAGAACACTGTAGAACAGTCTGAACGGGAAGAACCTTGTAGAACAGTAAGAGTATGGGGACTTGTGAACAGGGGGACATTTTAGAGATGCCCTTGAATCCCACAATGGGGGGCTAAATGAATGTAACATCTGGGTTTCATGAAGAGTTGTTAGCTCATATGGCCTGGACTGTATAAGTGATCTAATATGAGTACTAAAAACTACAGACTGGCAAAGCTCACTTTACTGTTTTCAAATATTTGGCATACTCTGATATAACCAAATACAACCCAGTTAAATTAAAGCCTCTACATAAAATTATGCATTAAAAAGAGTAATTTAGTAGCATCCTCTAGAAACTGTCTCTACAGATGTTTTATTTCAACATCTGATGAATTAAACCATCATTAATCTTTACAATTACATCTGTATTTTAAAATCGCCACACCTATCCCTACTACTGGACAAGGTATAGATATGTCTTACCTGGATTGGGCTGCAAATATTCAGACGTCTTGGAAATGACGTCTACCACCGCTTTACTTGTCACATCAACTTTCTGCAAAAACACAAACAGTAGAGCTGACATATCCCATATATCATCACCATAAAGAAGTAGCCATAGTATTACACTGAGGCCATAAATGAGAACTTTTTTGTTTTACATTGTTTTTTACAAAACCGCATTTTGTTCAACCATTTTAACGATGTAGTTTTAACTATGCCAGAAAAATGTTAATTGGTCTTGGCTACACCACAACAGTTTTTTTTTGCAGAAGTCTTTTTAAGGGATGAGGAGAAGAGTGTTCAAGAGTGTAAAAATCACCACAAATCAAGTTTTAGTGGAGTGTAACTTGCTTGAGTGGCAGCTTATTGGTTCTGTCATGAATAGCAGTATCAAAGACTGCAACAGCTAGCTCCATTATAAAGATAGAGGAAAATACATAACTCACAGTGCTTTATGGGATGAGTTGTTCATTCCTAAATAAGAACTCTTCTACCTTTGTTTTTTGCGCAATTTTCAAAACGTTTTTGTTTCAAAAAGTCATGCAGTGTAAAAAGCATCTGTCTCTCCAGACTACTATAACTACTTAACACTGCTCTCACCTGCTATTCAAATATTAGAGAAGAGACCACCACCAGGACCACCATCACTTAATGTGGGCGCCCCTTATCTCCAATTAATCACTTCAGTTACCTTTCTGAGTTTAACTTGCCTCATTATTATTCACCATCTCAATAGAATGCATTGTGTTTTAACACACATGGTTCATCATAGTGATAACACAGGAGGCTAATTATTATTGAAAACACTACAGATGTAATAGAAATAAACAGTCACATGCATAATTGAGATTTTGATTCATGATTCCAATATTATGCACCACATTTTAATCTGACTAACCAGCTTTTGAGTGTAAATGCACATGGCTGAAATTGTATAAAACTGCCATATTGTATTCAATAAATATAACACTCATATAAAAGTCACAATGTCTTATTAGAAACTTTAAACAAAGACTGAGGCAGGGATGGCTATGCTCAACCAAAAAACATCCCAAAAAAACAACTGTACTAATACAAGTGTCTAGGTTGGACTCCAGTTCCCAACAAAAGGTGTGCAGTGTTTCAGCTGGTAACAACATGTTAAAATCTTTGCCACTATGGTAAAGAGAAAAAATGTCCATGAATGTGAGGATGTGCTCATGTGTTTAATTATAATATATTATGGGTATAATTATAAGTATCAATAAAAAATTAATAATGGATTTTTTGAAAAAGGAGAGCAAGGGAAAAAAAAGACTTTAACTAGTATCATAATCATTACTGATGAAACTAGAAACCTGGTGTCAGCAGGCAAGGTAATACACAGCCAAGGGAAGCTGTTCAGAGTTCAGATAATCAAATTCACCAAAGCTAACACTAAAGCTAAGCAGTGTAATGTTAGATGGTGCTGACTTTTTTTTCATCTCACTGGTTAATGTTCAAACTACTTTAAACACCTAGAACAGAGAAACATGTTCGGTTTTGGTCTCACATTGTTGCATATGTAACAATGAGGTTATTTTTTCTGTGAAACCATCCTCTTTTCACACCAAAACTGCCTTGGGTGTTTGTGGCCAGTTATTTTTATTTGTGACTCATCTGACCATAATCCGATTCCGCCAATGTTCCAGTAGCACTCTGTGAACTCTAAGGGCTTACATTTGTGGTTAGATGAAGAAAAGGCTTTTTTTGTCACACACTCCAAATAGTTTCTTGGCATGAAGGTGGCATCTACTTATAGTTTTTGAGACCTGGTGACCCAAAAATGCTACAATTTTTGTACATTTTCAGTTGAGACTCTTGGAAACATTTGGCCTCTGTAACCATCCCATTCACTGGCCATGAGGGGTAAAATAAACATGTGTTCACTTCCAAGAAGGTTTTAATACCCACTGACTGGTTTGTGAAGGTCAACATATTTTATCTCAGTTCATTTGTTTGTTCTTTATTCTTCAACATGTTGAACTGCGGAACTTTATACCCTAATGTAACTATCATGTGGAGCATTCAGGAACATACTTTAGGTAAAATTTCTTCAATAGAATTTCTATGGGTGCCAGTAACTATGACACTTGGTTTGTTTTTCTTATACTGTGCCCTTATTTAATTGCAAACATGATCAAACATTCACACATTACATCACAAAAAATCTTTCACTGAATTGTTTTCCTGTATTCACTGTAAGGAGGACACACCTGTTTTTCAGGGTTTGGGCTCCTTACTTTCAGTGAAGGGCAATCTTAATGTTTCAACAGACCAAGAAATTTTGGACAAAGTGCACAAAGCAAGCCCTATATAGACATGTGAATTTGACTTCCATGGTATATTCCATTGTGTAGCATAAAAAGATAAACAGAGATTTATTTCTGAATATATTATCTTTGAATTTTTGAATACTGCCACCTGGAATGACTAACCAAGTACTGTGTGCACCATTGAAAATTTAGTGAACATAGCTTCGTCTACTTCTATTTTTGATTCAATAAAACAAGTGAGACAAAAAAAAAATCATAGCACAGTATATGCCATATCACAGATCTTTATAAACTGCCTCAGCATTGTGTTGATGCCCAAACATTGTAACATATCAAGCTTTGGTGGCACACAACCAAAGGCTTATTATTTTTAAAATTTTGACAAATGTGATGAGAAGAATCCATGAAGGATTCAATAAGCTGTTGCCGCAGCGAGAGAACCTCCTACGTGAATGTTTTATTTAGTCATTTATTTGGCCTCCTTGTCTCCAGGCACTTCACAGCTCCGGGAGCTGAAAACGTGTCAACACATATTAAAGTTTCATTACAATTTGGCCAAAACTGCAAAGTTAACAGTGCAGGTTTACTTCTCTCCATAAAAGTGGTTGCTCAGCTCTATCTTGCAACAGCAGTGATATATCTAATCTAGATATATATGCAAATATATGTATGCAAAATTTTTATCAACAGGTGAATACAATAAGACTCCTTTTTTAAAAAAGAAAATGAGCACAGACCATTATGGGTGTAAACCTTGCACAGTGTGTGTAAAGAGCATGCAGCAGTGTGTGCATGCCAGTCATGGCAGCTGCTCTGAGTTGCTGTAACAGGTGTAGCAACACGTCTGTTACCGTATCACCAGTAGCACT
Organism: Phenacogrammus interruptus; assembly: GCA_037974425.1. Taxonomy (NCBI): domain Eukaryota; kingdom Metazoa; phylum Chordata; class Actinopteri; order Characiformes; family Alestidae; genus Phenacogrammus; species Phenacogrammus interruptus. Next base: position 11,444 of record JBBPCW010257028.1, read on the forward strand.
CGGTGAAGTATATGCTTACTCACTCCTCTCATACAGCACCAAGTTGACATTTAACTGGGACGTATTTCTTTCTGTAGCCACGCATGGCCAGTTACTGTAGAACTAGATCGCATTACATTTTACTGAGAACAAAGCAAGGTGTGTTAAATGCAAACTACACATACTTTTAACATGCAAGTAGAATTCAGAATGAGATGATGGGTGGGTATAATCTTTATTTTAAGGCAACAATGCTTTAAAATAAAAATAATTTTGGTTCTTTAGTAAAGCTAATGTGGCTTTACTAAGCTTATAGTTGTTAGCTACACTGTTTAACTATACTCTTTAGACAAATGCATTGACACACCTGTTTTTTGGAGGGCTAGACCCGTTTCTTCCAGTGAAGGTGTAAACTTAATGCTTCTTTTCTGTTCCAGCATGACTGTATGCCAGTGCACAAAGTGAGCTCCATCATCACATGACTGGATAAGTTCGGTGTGGAAGAACTTGACTGGCCCACACAGAGCCCTGACCTCAACATCAATGCTTCATAAATGCTCTACAGAATGAATGGACACAGAATTCCACAGAAACTCCAACAGTGAAAGCTGTTATATCATTAAAGGGAGGACCAACTTTATATTAAAGTCTATTCATTGAATCCAATTTCATTAAAGTTCCTGGTGGTGTAATGGTCAGGCATCCCAATACTTTTGTCCATATACTGTAGGTTAGATAACTGTGTATTGTAATATGGACTATGTGACTATACACTGCTTATCCTCTAGGAATTAGAACTGTGTAAACTCAAATGCACTTTGCACTTGCCTCAAACTGTGATTAGCTCTTAATCTCTAAAGTAATCTATGAATGTAGATTGCTAGATGCATTTAATGAAGATGGGCTTTCATTACTGGTTAGTTAAATAGCATTGCAGCTCTAAAGTATTACATAAGAAGCAAAGAAATTTAAGAAGCATCAGGCACCAAAGATGGCTGGATTGATTGACTACACTTGTATTAGGCAGAAAAATTGCTAATTTAATTTTTCATCGACAGACCTCTTCGTAACAGCTAAGTTATCTGACCCTAGATCAGCTCATCTGCTCATGTCCTCTTTGTGAACAACCTCTGTTGTTTTCTTGCTGATATGTTTTCAGGACTGCAATCAAATTAGGGCTCTGGAATCATTTAATATGGTTATATCTCACTAACTCCACAGAGGAGAAAGCGCAGCCTGTTCAGACGAAACAGCATCATGCCCAGCTGTGTTGAGTTCCATCTTGATGTGCTGGAATTTTACTGTGGAATTTGTCTATTGCTGTTGTGCAACAGCACTAAACAACATCTGACAAGATAAAAATTATAAAAGGGAGTGCAGCGATAAATCATTTTATCAAATAGAGGACCAAAAGTAAGGCAGATATGGCCATGTACTTGCAAAAGCGGATTAATATAAAACATAAAAAAGAATGGCTGGTTTATTTTGCATGTAAACAAGCTACAATAGAGTAATGACTAGTGCTGGGCCGTTAACGGCGCAAGATTCTTATCGTGCGAAAAAAAAAAATATCGGCGTTAACATCCCCCTCCCTCGACTTCACGGCCCGCCCCTTTGTCTCATTCTGGTCTATACCAGCGTTTCTCAAACTATGGGCCGCGGACCGGTGCCGGTCCATGAGAGAGTTCCTGCCAGTCCGCAGAGCCTCGCTTCTGCACCAATCAAAATTCAGTCAGATCAGGTCTGATCTCAGC